>VXAA01003753.1:690722-711135 GCA_013399115.1 Anseranas semipalmata | reverse complement strand
TAGCTACCTATGGACCTAAATTTTCTCTTTTGTTGCTTGTTTCTGCACTGCGGAGCAGCTCTTGCTCTCTGGAATATGTCATCCTGTGGGGCATCGGATACATGGTCCTACATAAACAATGACCAGAACCTTTAAAAACATTTTTAAAAAATGGAAAAAATTATGTACTTACCGGGAAAGAGACAAGCTGAGAAGGCTTCCAGAAAGCCTGCCATGCCTCTGCTGCTGGTCCTCAAGGGCCAGCAGCATTGTGTGCTCCCAGGTGATGAGTACTCTGCACCTGAAAGAGAAAGATGGGAGACAAACTCCTAAAGCCTCCAACTCTAAAATGTGGAGATTCACCAGCTGTTGTTATTTCAAGCCTCTTGGAAAGTTTCAGGCTCTGACAGTGAAAGAAAGAGGACACAGGCACAGACAAGGCCTGAGGGGAAACAAGAGGTCATGTCACCATGGTGTGAAACCTGTGGAGAAAGTGGGTGCCTCTCTCCACTGAAAGGGAGACCTACAAAGAGTTTGATATTTATGAGAGGGGAGAAAATGGACAAAATGGCACTTTAGTTCCCATTCAGTATATCAGAAGAGTGAACAAGTCTTCAAAACATAAACACTGTGCATCGAATTTCCTCGAAAGGTGGACGTGATTCATGAAATTACACCACCGTGTTTAATTTACTTCCAGCTCCCAGCACTGCACTATTGGACTTCTGCATTGCCTCCCACTGGCATCCATTCCCAGCTCTAACTCTCCTCTGTCTTGTAGAGAAAACCCTACAAGAATGAGAGTCATATGTGAGCTCTTTCCTACTTCAGGAAAAACTGGGGTGGGGGCAAACAAACGTGGGATAGGAAAAGTCATTTGGCCAGAGACCCTGCACTGATTAGATCTGTTTAAAAACCCTCATGTCACATTTCCTGGCAGTACCTTTTTTTTTTTTTTTTTTGTCCTAGACCTCTTGGAAAAGGGCAAAAACACAGAGTAGGAATACTATGAATTTGTATGCTGTTTTGCAGATGCAAACTGAGCAGGCAGTATAGGAAAGTGGTGGAATATTTTATTTACTGGGGTTATCCCTACATGAGTACATCCCTACATCCACTCTCCATCTCCTTTTCTGTTTTGAGGACCCCATTCAGGGTGAAAGGTGGCTTGATGCAGTATTTTTGTAGCCTCAAGAGCCCAGGACAGGCAACTGAGCACAGCCCCATGCAAGAGACTGGCTTGATGGATTTGAGCACTCCAACATTAAAAGACTGCTAATGTTCATTTAGTAGTTCTGTTTAGCTGAAAGTCAAATACCACAGCACTCTGCTAACATATAGGAACAACAGTCATCCCAGTGAAACCAGAGCAAACCATGGGTAGGTGAACGGACAGAAGCAAAAACAGGAGTAGACATGTAAGAAAATTATGCGGGAAGCTGGCTTTACAGATCAAAGTAGTGCCACTGAGCTAGAACATGAGGCCATTTACAGGTTTTAAAATGTTTTCTCATTGTTAATAATCTGGCTTTTTATTTAAACACATGTGGAATATAAAATTACTTTAAGCAGAGGTAGCATAGAAAATTATTTTCTTCTCTTAACGTAACATTGCCTCTTTGAGTTGAATCAGCTGAGTAACTTGTTACTCAGTTTTCCAAGATTTTCCATGAGTAGCTGCTCTGGTTTGATCTACAGCATAAGTTTTAATACATATGAGACACAAAGATACGTTGTAGCAATGAGTTAGGGTGCAGCTTGATAATGTACTTTTCTATCTTCATTTGCCTGCATGTTGAAGTAGCCAGTTACTGTGTACATAAGACTGGTTTGCATCTGCTATTGTACTGAATTTGCCCTGTGTGTCTGCAGCTATGAGCCAACTTTGGATAATGAGAGATATTGCAACAAATTTGTATCTGAAGATTGAATCAAATGACAGCTCCAATATGGTAAATACAAATTCTAGCGTCTACCACCCTCTGCTGGGTGTGAAGGAGTAAAACCCTCAGAAGTCCTTAAGCGGCTGCATAGTAAGTATGGATGGATGCTGAGAATGCCTATAATATGCTGAAATTTTAAAGCAAAACAATTGTGCACCATTCAGGAGTACTTTCTAAATGGACAGCTGTGTGATATTCATTCTTGGGCTAGGAGATACACAAAGATCCTCAGCATTTACACAGCTTCTCCTGTAAAACATATATCTCATAGGCTTAAAATGCAGTGTTCTGAATCCCTGTGAATGACTACAGATGATTTTCCCTTTCAGTTATATCTCTACAAGACCTTGGGAGTCACAGCACAGTGCCAGGTATGGGGTCTATCAGATTTTGGACATTGACAGAGAATTTTGTATGACCTTCTCATTTAGCCATTTTATCTTAACACACACACATTATTCCTCAAGATTACATTGTGTTTTTTTTATTTTTTTTCATTCACTGACACACAGCTAGATTCTTCCTTCCGTTGTAGATCAATATGTTTAAATTAAAGAAAAAAAAAACCACAAATGTTTATATAGCATTTGGCCTTCTTCTGAATAATTACCTGAAATGCATGTAGTACAGGAAGCCTGAAGTACATTCACCTTCTCCTTTGTAGCACATACCTTGGAAACATAATAATTTAATTTTAAAATGACGTACCTTTCCAGGGTTTTGATGGTTTTGGTCCAGTTACGCATCATGCTAGGAACAGTCTGCTTAGCCAACTACACAGGCACAATTAGTCATTAGTCTGGGGTGCACCAAAGCCTGTGCTCTGACAGCACCAAAAGAGACCCCAGCCCATTTTCTCCTCTGAAGCCAGGCTGAGGATGTAGAGGACTTCTGTGTTTGTTCTTAGCTTCCAAGAGGCTCTTCTTACATAAGGTAGACAGGTAAGATAATGTTCCTCTGTGCTTTGTGCCAGAAGAGCCACTCACAACCAGGTTGGACCTATTCTTCTGACAGCTCATGGAGAACTTTTGGAACCCTAGGGTATTAGGAGCTACATTGCCCAGGATAGTATATGCACACTTTGTTTGAGTGAATGGCAGATGGTGGCCTTGAGCGATGGGACTGTAGCATACACCCATCAGGGCAGAGGAGGTCAATACTCTTTGGCAGACATGGGTCTCTCTGACTCCTGGAGACCATATTTCTGATGGCTACATGCTGCTTTGTTGTTCTGTGCATTGCATTTAGTGTCTGAGTCTGGACAGAAATCCTGTATATGCACAGAGTGGTACTTTTACTAGTGTCTAAGCACTGCTATGAAGCATCTGAATATGAAGCACAATTCCCTTTGGACTGATTTCAGCCTTGTCAAATTATTGTTAATTATGAGGTCTTCCTGTTGGTTACAGGAGATGCCATTTGGAAAGTGCCACAGTTTTCCCCATATGATGCTTCTGTGCTGATTCAGGTCAGACTGAAGACATCCATGCAAGAGCAACACAGGCATATTCGAAATGCTGCTGGAGATCAGGTACACACAAAGACAGCATCAGAGCTGAAATCACATGGATCAAGATCTAACAGAGGAATGCTTGAAAAGTGACTACTATATCATATACCTATACATCTGGGGAGATGATAAGTCCAAAAACACACCCCACTTCATATTTCCTAATTCTGAACCTGGACTAAGATCACATACCATTTCCTAAAATTCCTCTAAATGAACACAATTGCTTTACTCCATAAGAACTAGAGTTTAAAACACTCACAAAGTGGCTGCCATGTAGCCTTACTGGCTAGCTTGCAGCAAGTCCATTGCAGTCCCCTCATCTGCAGCAAACATCTTGCCACCAGAGAGCACATCAGAGCTAGCAGTGAACACTACTCATCATTACAGTGGGATGGAAAAACATCTTCATGCTCTTTTGCGCTGCTTTCAGAAATGTGACCTTGCTTAATTAACCAAACTAACTACTTTCTGTAGCCAGAGATTGGCTTATCAAGTGGTGTGTCATCAACTGTGACCTTATTGTTTTAAATACAAAAAGTAAAAGATCTCTTAAATCTGTTTTAAAAGCTAACAATAAAATCCTAATTTGGCTTTCAAGCAGCAGAATGGCTGCTCACTCTCTGCCTGCCCAGCCTTGCAAACTGCACCTACAGCCAGTGACTGCTCTTTCACCAACCCCATCCATTTAACTTACCCATCATAGCAACATGCTTTCAATGCCTGTTTCCCTGAGTCAGCAAGACATTTAAAATTTTTCATTAAATGTGATCTTAATGAGACTGATTTACTTCATGTCTTCCTGGCATTAGGGCATCAGTAATCAGAGCATCCTGGAATCAAACACCATGCAGTCTGAGTAGGACTGTACCCCACAGCCTCCCCTCCCTCTTCTTGTGGGCACAGATGCATCCAGTTGTGAGGTCTGGAAGGGGTGGATCAAGGGACAGAGAGGAGGAAGAGGAGGAGGAGGAAAGGGACAGAAGCATCATTCATCTTGTGCACTTTCCATTATTCATGAAAGGTTGTAAACTGGATAGACAAGCTGCAAATACACAATTTATTAGTTCACTCGCATGAGATGCTCCTCCATCTTCAGTTACTTTGTCTTACATCCAAGGCCACACCATGCATAACCAGCCTGCAGGATTAAGAGATTGGGCCCCTAAATCTTCCAAGGGTTCATCTGATGTAAAATTAGAAATTACAGTTGCTGTAGACGGTTAGTAGCTTGTGCTGTCTTAGGCATAAATAAGTCTTTAAAGAAATTAAGACACAATGGGATATTGCTTTACAATTACCCTGAAAGCATGAGATTAGGTAATTCACTAAGTCTAATGTAATGTGTTTATCAGAAAAATCCAAGTAAAGAGGGAAATACTTCTGGGCTAATACAACTCGGGGCGGGGTGGTGGTGGTGTATCATTGGTATGTAACAGCAGTACATACTGGAAAAAAAATTCCCTTGCTTTCCCATGAATAAGCTTCTATAAATCACAGAGAAATACATTTATTTTATACTGTTTATCTCAGAAGCTGCAGAAAAAAAAGTGTCTGAGAGAGAAGCCTCATTGTCTTATGAAACTAGAGTATGAAGAAATCAAATATGAGAAACAGCTGTTAATCCCAAATGATAAATGTTTCTATTCTCCATCTCCATCTTTCAGAAGGGAAAATTAGGAAAATTATTATTATGGCTAACCTATCAATGTGCTTCCTTTAGCATCTAGCATCTTAGTATATGAAATTTTGCAAGGAATTTTTAAAGATAACATTAATAATATTCCTCACCCTTCCCACAAGAAGTCTATTTGCATCCATGGTGCATGTGTGAGACATGAAGACATACTTAATGCCAGAATGGTGTTATATCCACAATAACCTGCAGCATGTAAATCACACATGCATCATGTGCAATAGCATGGCTGCTGGGACATTATCAGTACATCTTCTTATTGACAGCAAATAATGACAGTGCTTGCAATGAGAAGTAGATATCTGATAGTTTTTCAAATTACATTTTTCTTTATACTGAGGTTGATTTAAGAAACAAAGATCAAGCAGTATTGCTGATCATGAAAGCTCTTTGCTGTAGATTAGAGACCCTTCCCATCTACATACAACCTTGTGTACTGCAAACCCCTTACCAGTGAATTTGACACATTGACCTGTACTGAGGTTATTAGAAGAACCAAAGTCAAGGGTGTTGAATTTGACTTGGGTACTTCTAGCAAGAAAAGGGCACAAAGATAACTGCATGCAATCAACACTGGGTAAAGAAATGCCTGGGGGATATCACGCCATTCTTTGCTTCTTAGCGTTATGGCTGTCATGCATAATGGTCCAACTTGATTGTAGTGTCCTGACAGAGAAGTGGCCACATACGGTTCACAGTGAAATTGAGGCTCCATTGTCCAATGTGGGTCTGTTGCAGTGATCTGTAGAGCAGCTATTACTGAAATGCAAGTGTTGAGATCTAGGTAAGCAGGATACTGTGACCTGGAGGTCATCAGAGTCCACAAATCAGGTTTAATAGGTTACTATGACTGCCTCAAAGTGGTGCACTGGAATTTGGGAATTATTGCAACACCAAAAACAAATGAAAAGTTGTTCCCCTGGTGAAATTTTTGCCCCTGGATCACTATTGATTGCCAAACCTGTTAAAGGAATGAAAAGAAAACCAAAGAGCTTCCTGCAGCCTCCTGAGACTCTGATTGCTCATTGTGACATTTTAAAGCCAAAATCCCAGCTACCACAGTTGAACCACTCAACTTCTCCTCAAAACATAGCTACCATCAGAGTTCCTTTTGAAAACTACTGTATTCTGAAAGACAGAAAGAAAACTACTTTCCTCTTCTTTCAGAGCAACAAAAAAAAATCTGTTTCTTCAATTAAAATATGACAAATTGGAGTAGAAACTGCTTATACATAAAAAGAGCCCACAACCAAAATATCACAAAAAATAACTGAACTGCTAGGAAAATGTAGATGTTCCTAAATATTTGTAGCTTCCATGCATCAGCAAACAGAACAGAGCATACTCATGAAAAATTTTCTTTTCACACAAGATAAATGGACAAGCATAAAAATGAATAAGAGGTAGCGATCTTCAGCTGGGTGATGGTCAAACACAGACAAGCTACCTTGGTGCTTGTGGACAGATACTAGCTGGCGGCCAGAGTCCGTTTCCAGAAGAAGCAGCTAGGAGATGATGAGCTGAGCTGGGCTTCAGACCTTTTGGAGCCCTGACCATGACTAAGATTGAGAGCAAGAATTTATATGGTACACCTGTTATGCTGTGTTTCTTTGGAGAAAGAGGTATTAAATTAAGGTTAGATTCTCTCATACAACACATGAACTATGTGAAATTCTTTGCAACAAAACTTCAAAAGCACCACAGATGAAACAGCTTCTTTGGATCAAAGGTTTATTTTTAATGACACAGCACTGGAAAACATAAGTTACAGATGACTTTTTGATACAGGATACATTATATATCTTAATTTAAAAGGATCTGTGAAGGTATGCTGCATAAATACATATAGTGAAAATATATTGTGTTTATTTCTCAGAGATTAGTTCTTTTTTTTTTTATTATTATTATTATTATTTTTTATTCAGCCAATTAAATAAAAAAGTATAGATTAGCATCATAACAGCTCCCCCTCCAGATTATCTCATTGTAACTACTGCAGCTGGAAGAGGAGACTGAGCCATGCCTTCTCAAAGGTTTAGCAGCTTTGAACATGATGTTATTCATCATCTCAGAATGAAAATTTCACATTACAAACACAGATACTGTATAATGTTTTGGCAATGGAGCAGCTAGTTTTGCTTTGGAACAAAACTGTTTCCTGTAATGCCAGACAGTGAAAGAGCAATGCATGTACTGATGATACTACACAGTCAAAGAACTACGATGAAGTTGTGAAAATGCATATATATCCATATGCACTTATATACACACTTGAGTTCTTGTGTGTATATATATCTTATGCATGTCCAAAAATAACATTGAAAAACATTGCAGCAGTTAATTATCTTTTTTAAACACATGAAACTTATAATAGTTTGACCTCATTACTACAGGATTACTAATTAAATCTTCTGCAGTGCAACTCAATACAATACACTTAGTGCAGAGAAGTTAAGGTTTTGGTATTGAGGAGACTAATTTCAGATTTCATGGGAAAGGACCAAATACAGGATCACCATAGCTCTGACAAAGCACAAGCAAACCTGTTGCCACGTACATGTGAACAAATAAGGACATTTCTTTTTTATTTGATTTTTTTTTCACATACTGCTTCAGAAATTGCTAGCTTAACTGTTTGCACTCATGCTCATTTTGATATGTTTCAATAAGCTTTGTCTGGCACCAATCTGTAAACCATTAACATTAAACTACAAAAAAGTGGGCTCCTGTGTTTCAAAGAGGTTAAAAACCTACTGACTGAGCTTCATACCACATTCGTGTGCCTGAGAGAAGAACTACTCCAGGTGGCGTGTGAAGTTCTCTGGGAAAAGTCCTTTATAACTATTTGCATCTCTGTACTGAAGCCACTCAGATTCCTTAATGCCTGTCAACCAGCCAGCCTCCTGTAAGAAAAAAGACAGAGCCTCTTAAACTTCAGGTCTCCCCATTTCCTTTTTACATGCTTCAGACCTGAGAAGTTTTAGATGGCTAAAAGATGTGGTGCTTTGGTTAAACAGCAGCCTCTGATTTCACACAGACTGTTTTCTTGGTTCTGCCAGACCACAGTTACATGCAACTGAGTGATTGTGTGCATATTGTATGGCCTGTAGCCCATCTAACCCCTAGCTGAACTAAAAATTGGATAATCAGCCTTCTGGGTCTTCCACTATTAAAACAGATCTGCATTTGGGCAAATGTGTGCTGAGACTTTTTCAAAGTTCTCACAATAATACTGGCATTCTTACACAATAAGAGCTTAACAGTGGGCTAGAACCATTACACAAGGGGCAAAAAAGAAGTTTTTTTATCTGATTTTTTCTTTTTCCCTGAGGGTTCTTTTCTCTCATTTACGTATTGGCAGTCAGAAGAAATAAGAGTTCTTGTATCCTATATCATTACTGTCTCTAGAAACTCAAAGTCAGTTGATATTCAACGACTTTTCCAAAAATTCCTGGAAACTTCAGCCTAAAACAGAACTTGACATGAAAAATTGCAATCCAAATCATCAGCTGCCCAAGCAATTGAAAGAGATTTCTTATTGGAAAGTGTAGGGTTCTCTTAAGTGCTATCTATTTTACCGGAATAAAATCCTTTCAGTATTTTTTGAAGTGATCAACCTATTTCATCTCACTAACTCTATGCTTTGTTCCTTTTAAGAATAGGAGTCAGAGCAAAGTGATGATTAACAGGAAATTTATAATGTTGCCACATTATTATTGTACAGAAAGTACACAAGAAGATGGAGTAACTGGGGACATGTTTTTGATGCACATCTAATATCTGAGAGAGAGGAACTATAGTTTTCTAGCACAGACAGACTAGATTCTACTAAGGACTGCACAGTTTTAGTAGATAACTTCAACTCAAGAATAACGGGAAAATTGAAGCCACTGGGTGGGACTGGTTAGCTTTGAGCAGGGAACATAGGCTGATGTCACCAGCTATATCGGAATTATGGTTTTAGACAGGCCAATTTTCATAGGAGAAAAAAGAATAAAATAAAAATATTCTAGATAAATCATCAAAGTACCTGGTAAAAGACAAAAAGATTAGTTTTTATGGTGATGTTAAACATGAAGGGCAAATATGTACTCAGTAATAAAGATATGAACAGAATGGTCTCAGAAACATGAATACATAAAGGTTTATTTTCTCCATCACTGCACATTTTTTTTATTATTTAATGCTAATGGGATTTGGATGCACACCACAAGAGAAAAAGATACTTCATGGATTCACTAACTAAGTGAAGATTAAGCATATTTAATACAAAACATCTTAAGAAAAACCATCTGAAGACAAAACACAGATTTTGATATCCTTATAGTAGTGTCCTATTCTGCAAATACTGTTAATGAAATCAGTTAACTGCCCACATAGTATGATGCAGCATAATTTGAGTAAGGGTAACAGAATCTATTCCTATAAAAAGAATAAAGTGCTCTATTGAAAGAAAAATCTTTATCTTTTATTCAGAAATTAAAACAAAATAAAACAAAACAATTACTTGTCTCTTGTATTAAAAGAAAGCTCAGCTGAGATCCCGAACACTGGTTATTACCTACCTTTTCACAGCATCAGTCATCAAAACAATTTAAAATACAGCCCCCAGCACTCTAGATATGTGCTTGTGGAGTTACTATTTAGACCTATTTTAAGAAATGTTCTTCATTCACAGCGGAGCTCTTAGCTACCTCACTGAGCAGGATCCAGTCCCTCACCTCCCAGTCCCCAATTCAATGGGACACTTTTCACTGACACTTCTGGTCCTAGCAGATGCCCATGAAGTGGCTTGTACTAAGTGTACAGTATGATCTTCTTTTAAAGCAGTAGTCAAAAATCAATTCACTTCACTGCAATTCAATTTAACGTGTAGAATGAAATTGCTTAAAAATTCACCTGAAATGCATGTTAAAATAAAATGAAATTACTTCAATGAAATTACACTCCTAGGTTCTTTCATCAAAGACAAGGTGATCACCAGTGCAGTTCAAGAACACTTCTGTGTGAGGCTCAGGTTCCCAGAGAGCAGAGTTAGCTTTAGAGGCAGAGCACACATAGGAGCACCTCAATATAACTTGGCTGTAGGACAGCACATTTTGTGTGCAGTCTCAGTGCCCTCTCTGGGCAAATGTGTATTATTTCTCCAAAACCCTATGTAAAAGGTCTGAACACGTGGGGACCATATAATCAGTTCTGCTTCAATGTTAAGACAAGATGATAGAAATATGATGCACAATTTCTGTCTTCTTCTGTATTAAGTCTGTGTGTATGTATGCCCGCATAAAATCCACTACAAAGTAGCATAAAAAAGCCCTAGAAAAATATGCTGAGGTTGGATCCTGTTATGCATCTGGGACCTTAGCTGTAGTCAGCTGTACTGTTTAGTCTCAAATGAAACCAAGTACAAAGACAAAATTAGAATGTTCATGTTTCCTAACAGTAGTGACATCTTGAATTAACATTTCCTATTAACTATAATCTGTGGGAAAAAAAAAATCAAGACAAAGGAAAACATCAACAAAAGAAATAATCACGTTTTTACCTGATCAGCTGTGGTCTCAGAAGGAATTACTAGTACAATATCTCCTCGTTTTAAATTAAGCTCATCACTGTTAGCTGCCTCGAAATCATGTAGAACTTCAACCTAAAGAAAATAATACCAAACATATAGACATTATCAAAATGGAAACGTATGGTTATAGATAGGTACGTTCATATTGTTAATGTTAACATCATTTCACATTAAAGTTTCTATTCATAGTTTCAGAAACAGGTATATCCTAAGTAAATCTTCCTGAAACTACTGAACGATACCCAACATCAGAGTATGGTTCCCAAGGTCAGAGTATATCCCAAGGACAGATGGTACTGCAACACCCCACAAGTACTGCCTCTTGGACAAGTCCTGTTACCTTATTCCTTCTGTGTAAGGAACTTGCTTTCATTCCCCACTATCATTACTAGGTCTCAGAGAAGGATGGCAGGATTTTGCTAATAAGCTTGGAAAAGACTCCCAGGAACTGTTATTTCAGACTCTCACTTGTTCTGGCCACTGGATATTATTCTTGCTGTAAACATCCATGGAAACTGGAGCAAGATGTATGGCACCAATTTCAATAGATGATAAAAGAGATGAGCAATGGCAACTCTAGCTTATGTTTGCCCTGGAAAGAACTCCCATTTACTGGCAGATGGGAATGCCAAAAATATCTTTCTTTCAAAGGGGTGATTACTAGGACATTGGTGGGGTCATTACGCTATTGTGAACAGGCCATTTTAACTAAATAGTTCTACCTCCTTAAGAGAGATGCTACCCTAGTTTTCTCAAAGGCACAGCCAGTTTCATGGTAGCTCTGCAATAATGAGAGAAAATGGCATCAAGAACCAGATGGCAGGCATATATTCTTCTTCTCCTTATTTATGTCTGACCCAAGAGAGTGTGATGAAAAACAAAAGATGAACTATGTCAGCATGTCTGAGTCAAAACTGCACAATACTGGCCACCCTAACCTTAATGCTATTCTCAAAGTTTACTGAAAATACTGAGCAATGAGAATAGATCAGGAAGAATGGCATATTTACAGAGTGCTATGGGACTAATTAGTCTAAAGTATGCAAATTATAATAGGAAGCATGTAAAGTTCATCCATCCTCAAGGAGCTTTTCTCCTGCTCAGTGATGCTGAAGTGAGAAGTATTATCAAAGAACCTTGTGAACCAGGAAACCCTGAGGGTCTTGCCAGCCAAGGAGAGAATTTCTCTCATGCCTCATTAAACTTTGCTGTTTGACTACCCTAACAGTTTATAAGTATAATATTACTAAAGTCATAAAATGACATTTTAGCTTCATTACAATGTAGAAGTCCCATAGATTTCATTAGAGCCAGAGCTTCCACTATAGATTCTCAGGCCAGAAAAAATGCCTTTTCTGATATTGTTAGCATATGATCATACAATATTGCTGACTAAATCTGTGGCAATGAACTTTTACTCAATATATTCACTGTCAGTAGTAATTTGATGAGATGAAAGGAGTATTTCAACATGTCCTACAGCTACATAAGGATATACCCCCAAAAAACAGTGTGCAGAAAATGTATTTTCTCAAATTTCATGTATGGAGACAACATGACCAAAAGTTGTGTTTGTGTGTGTGTGTATGTGTAGCTGTGAAACTAAGCATCCGTTGGCCTCAAAAAAAATCACAATGTTTGCACATTCAGATACATCCACAGAAGCTAGATCTGAAGGGATGTCTAAAAGAAGAACGAACAAGCTGACCTTAAAGAGAAAGCCGGGTGGCATGGCAGAAGTTGTGTCTTCTGATGAAACATGCTGATCTTGAGAAGGTACAGCCTGGATTTCTTCAGTGGGTTTCTGCTCACTTCCAGCCTGGGACATTTCACTGGGAGAACTGTCAGTGCCCTGAGTGCCCATCTCTGCTGATGCATCTTTGGTCTCGTTCATGACAACTTCGTGTTCTTCTCCCTCCCCTTCGTTGTTTGATGCTGGCTCTATTACTACTGAGGGGATGCTGCTGACCTTTTCCTAGGGAAAAACAAACAAACAAACAAAAAACACAACAAAGGCACCACAAGAGTATTTAGTATTTTATTTCAAGTTGGAAAACACATTTGTTTACCCATTGCAGAGAGCAAATATGTGGATTTCTTTCTTCACTGTGGAGTGGATTCTTACATTAAGACAGGAAACAGTACTTGTGGAGAAATGTAAAGGAGTAATCCCTTCTCTTTAATTTTCACCAGTTCCCCTTATTTCTCCTAAGTCTACTTGCTGTATTACCACAAATTGTTGTGGTAAATAATAAAAACTCTGCAGGTAGTTTGGGTTTCATTTTCAATGTGCATTGAAATCAACAGACCTTTATCGTCATGCCTGTTCTTAACTTTGGGTGGATTTGGGTAAAGCCACAAATTCCATGAGTCACTGTCCTATATTTGTTTGGAAATTCAAGTCAGTAGGATAATACTGATATAAAGGTGGTGAAAGAAGGAAACTTGACCTTTTTCTTTGACTGATTGAGAGGATTTCTTCTGCTTTACAGCAATATAATGGGAAGCAGAGAAAGCAGAAAGGCTAAGTGGCTAGCATCTGGCCAATAACGCAGCTTAGGACAAAAATCATTTAATAGAACTTTTTGGAACACCCAAGCTGAAAAGTATATGTTTTCTAGTCTTCTGCCAGATCATCCTCCTCTGGTGCACAGAAGAAATACAATGTGTGATGACAGAAGGTGGTAACTGGCTGCCCAGCTGCAAGGTCTGCTCTAGTAGCTGCTCCCCAGCTCCTCAGAGGTCAAAGAAGAAAAAACACCAGGCCAGATGCAGATACACATTTTGAACACTTGATTTACCTAAAGCAAAGTAATGCTATTAGGACGTGATGCCAGGAGACAAGAAAAAAAAATCCATAACTTTCTCTGTTTTTCCAGAGAAAGCCCTGTACGCTGCTAGGCTACGTGATAAAGCTCATCTGCATGACCACAGAGGAGCACAGACATGATACCAGAAGGGGGAATCCAAATAATACTCTGCCCAGGCTGCTCCCAGGCCCATCACAGGAGCCATCAACCCATCAAAGGCCCATCTCCATGAGCCCAGAGGAACACAGCGGCACAAAGACAGGTGGGAACACAAATTAAGGACTCAGAAGAAGGGACCTGGGCCCCTCCCAGAGCTGTCTCATGACAGCCTCAGTCCCAGTGTCCAGGTGAGACATCTAACATACCCTGGAGCAGCTTTTGGACTGAGAGGGTTTGTTGCAGTGGGGTATGGGACACATTATTGAACAAGACTTCCTATAGGATGTTTAGGGTAGAAACCAAAGGCAGGGAAAGGAGTGGATCTAAGTGATTTGGGGATGAACAAGTGTGGGACAACAAATGGATAAGGGGATAAAAAGGGCTAGTTGCATGTAAACTGTGGATGGTTTGAATGATTGTCTGGCCATGCCCTGTACCTGATGAGCATGGTCTGTCACATCTTCTCATTAAATTCACTGCTAACTCTTCTCCAGGGTGAGGGCTCTCTAATATTCTTGCATATGTATGTATTGAGGTCCAAGTGACAACAACTGGGGTCAGACCACGGATCGGAGGGCCCATGTGCCCAGCTGCCAGCAACAGGAGAGATCCAGGTGCCAGCCACTGGAGAGACTTGGGTGAGTGGACTTGAGTGCCAGCAGCTAGAGTAGGACCTCAGTCACATGCACCTGTGCGTCCAGGTGCCAGCAACGGGAGCGAGCACAGGTCTGGGTGCCAGCAGCTGGGCTGGGACCATGGGCCGGGCAGCCCCTGTGTCAATGACTTGGTTCCTGGTGACCAGAGGAGTCCTGGCCAGCTCCTTCTGTGTATACTTGTGTGTCTCCATCCATGTGCAAAGGTGTGTACCAGCAAGTGGAGTAGGGCTGCAGCCTCAAAGGATCATATGTCCAGGTGTCAGCAACTGGCGAGGCTGGGATCCAAAAGCAGCATATATATGAAAATATATAGATATTTTCACTAGTAGGCCTCCACCCTGCTCAGCCAGTGAGGAGAGCAGCATGAGGTTGCCAGTGCTGTTTGTGTTCGTGTGAGTACTCTGTGTCTGTCTGTGATTTCTGTGGCTGGCTGTGTACATATGTATATATGTGAAGTATATGTGTGCTCTGTATGTGTGTACTGACTGGGAATATGTGCTTAGCCTCACTACTCATTGGACCTAGAGACACAGTGCTGCAGCAGCCTTGAGTGTGTTGGGATGCTGGATCCGGCCCAATTCCTCTAACACTCTTCCATGCAGCAACATGAGTTACCTGAGACACATCAGCCTCCTTTTCTTCTCCCTGAGGTTCTTCACCTTCAGCAACAGCCTCCTGTTCGGTGGTAGCAGCACCATCACCAGCTCCTGCTGCCACTGCCACACTGTCTTCTGCTGCCACTACCCCCTCTGCAGCAGTTACCACCTATGAATAACAGGAAGGAGAAACCTTTCAGGGCACAAGTTGTGGATATCAGATGGAGATATACTCTACTCTGTGACCTCCTTGGGTGTTGCCAACACATGGCTTTGATTTCATTGGGGTTTCTCCTGATGTATGGGGGAGAGCAGCGCAGGAGGCTGCTATCCCATGCCTGATGTGCCATGCAGAGAGCACAGGGGTAAGCTTGCACAGTGAAGCTGATTAACAAGAGGGAGAGGGACATTTATGAAACCTCACCACGAACATTTAGCGGAGTCCACAGATGTTATGAGTGTAGCAAAAGTTTGTCAAGGCTTTTGTATTTTTCATTGGCTCTTCCTTCTCATAGGACACGCATATAAAACGCTCTCCTTCCACTATCCTTTGAAACAGTTATGTTACTGCAATCTCAGGGCTAATTGCCTCCAGGATGCATTGTGTAATAAACTCCCCATGAGTTCCTGCTGAGGAGGAGCTTGGCAAACTGTCTAGGGGTCCACATGACTGTGCTAGTGGAGTCTGTTCTTGGGAACAGGCTACAAGTCTTCTCCAGCTACTGTCACCTACCTCTAGACCTGGTCTGGCTTCAAGAACATTGCCTTAATTACAGATTCCTTTCTAATGGAGACTTGCAAATTGGGCTACATCAGCAGAAGCAAATATATTCTACAGACAGATACAGATCAGAAATCTTCAGTTGTCATCGGATATGAGAAAAAATGATAACTGTACATATCTATAGCTAGGTCAGTTAAAAAAAAGAAAAAAAAAAAGAAACAAATAAAGGCCCAAGCAGTTTGGATATGACAGAATCATTTGTCATCAGTCCACGCTGAAAAGTTAATGTGTTTTGTTCCAGTTGTTGAAGGAGGGATAGAAAAGTACCTTCCAATAGATCAGTGTTAAATCCATCATCCAACAGATACTGTTGCTATAATTTATGTATCACCCTAACATTTGTATTGGTATATACTAGTACATGTTTACAAAACTGTATTTGAAGTATATGTACAGTGGATTCATCTTAATGAAACACATTCTGTTAATCCAATTAACTTCAGTATGGAATTTTTAACACTGAAGAAAAACTGTTTTCTAGGTACTAATGTCAAGCTACATTTAGCAGAAATGTCTCCAATCTTCAGTTAACAGACTGATGCTCTTTGTTTCCTCGGTTTGATTTGTCCTCCACAGATGAGACTAATTCAGCTACCTCCACTGAACTTGAACTGCCTGCAATTGTTCATGGGCATTCTTCAGACATTTTTTTTTTAGCAATATCTAATATTGAGCACCACTCCTATTGACTGCTATTAATTAATGTGATAAATAAATTCTTCTGGAGTCCTTGAAGGCAGAAAA
Organism: Anseranas semipalmata; assembly: GCA_013399115.1. NCBI lineage: Eukaryota > Metazoa > Chordata > Aves > Anseriformes > Anseranatidae > Anseranas > Anseranas semipalmata. The sequence continues at coordinate 694,683 of VXAA01003753.1, read as the reverse complement.
TACTATAGTGTTTTGTAGAAATCACTGGAGAAGCTTTAGCTTGAACTGAAAAGTCTGCTGGCGAAGGATGTTCTATCATAAATAGAAGTAACATCAAAAGACATGGGCAAATGTTGACATCTTCTCCCGTGACTTGTAAGGCATGCAAGCCTGTCTCTCATAGTATTACCAATTTTAGCAGTCTTGACCCAGGAAGATATTCAAATAAATGATCGATGTAAAAGCCCTGGAAGAGACTAGTATGAAAAAGAGAGAACAGAGTGCATGTCAGATTGATTTTATACCATGCACTTCTAACAGCATGTTGCAGAAATTGATCTTGCTGTCTGTTGTGATTAGGATCAACACTTCTTTTTTATTTATTGGATTTGTATAGCTCATTTTATTTCACTAAGGAGGAGAACTCTAATTTACATGAATCAGCCCTCAAATAGTCTGCACTGAAAGGGTGACGCTCTCACAGCCTGTAGCTGTAACTCACTGAATGTATACTACAGCTCACAATTGTGGAATCATTTATTCTTGCATCTTAGAATACAAAAGCAAAGCCAGCTAGATGATTAAAAAAAGCTTTTACAAAAATGCATGTGTACTAACTCAGAATGAACCTCACTGTCAGCCTCAAATCTTTGATTCATACTAAAAAGAAAGAAAAAAAAGAAAAAAGAGGGAGGTTCAATCCACCGAATTAAGGACAGCTAGCATCCCATACCCAGCTATAGCGAAGCACATACTTGCAGATATAGTTACCAATGTTACCTAACTTCATATTGAGAACCAATTCTACAAACCTGTTTTCCATGACATTACACACTCTAATAGTACTCCAAACTAGTTATCTCTAGCAGTATTATTGAAATTTGGACAGTTTTCCCATTACACCAACGACACAGGGGACAAAGAAGAGGCTATCCAATATAATGAGGGCTGTGATAAAAAAAAAATAAAAAAAACAGTTAACTTTTAATTGCAGTAAAAGTGAATGCTTCTTTACCCAGGAAGCAGCTGATCCACACGGTTGGATTTTCCACTAATTAACACCACTATCAGCTCAGTACAATGCCACAGATCTGGCAGCAGCAAGAATGAGGCCAGGAAGAGGAGAAGGAGGGCTACTGAGTCTGCAGCTGGAGGTCTGTGGGAGGAGCTCACTGAGCTATGCTGATTTTCCAGAGCTGAAGATCTGGCTCCACGGCTGGGTTTAGAAAAGGACTGGGTAATTTTTATGACAGTTAGTCATAATTATAGCTAAGCCAGCTAACATAAAGTCAAGAAGAACTAATCATCATGCTCTAGGGAATACATCAATTGCTTGCAAAGCCTTAGAAGACTTTTGGGGTAATACTGAAGAATCGGTTACGAAAGTTACATCATCAGAGGGACCATCCTCCACTGGAGCCAGGATATTAGCTTAGCAAATAGCTCGATCCCTGATAGCAGCACTTCTGCATTCAGCAATGCTGCTCCTTTAAACAGAACACACTATCAAACTTACCAGGGAAAAGACGTTGACTTTACAAGGACATGTGGTATTGGAAAACCATTTCAAAGACTTAGCTTTGGTGCTCATGGGATGGCGAGGAATTTCTTCTTAGACCAGACTTGTTGGAAGCAATAAGCCAATGCTAGAGAAGCAATGCAGCTCTCTCTTGCACTGTGTCAACACTAAGAGCCACAGAAGCTGAGCTTGATTTGCCATCCCTGTCCTGTACGTTCTTGCTAGTGTAATTCCACTGATTTCTACATGGATGCAGCAGACTGGTGAGGAGTACAGCACCAGTGAGTCAGCGCTATGGGTCATTGGGAAGAAGCAGCCCCTGGCAGTAGGGCCTCATCATGATGCGAGGGATAGCTGCTGGCAGCAAACCTTGCTTCCCAGTGACACCGGGGTACCCCAGAGCCACAGAAATATACTGGATTCTAGCAGGGCTAATGCCAAATTACAGCAGTGTAACAAACCCAAGCTCTGACAGTTGGACCTACCATGTTCTGAAAACAAAGTCAGTGGAAATCAGTTTACAATGTTTGTATACGTTGTTGCACCAAAATCAATAACGTAACCAAAAAGGAGGTTATCAGCACCTTGAGATACAGATCCTAAGTGATTAGGGATGAGGAGTTACAATTTCTCTCCCCACTTCTCTTCCTGCATTTAATGTGTAGCCCTGCCTCCTGTGCTGCTCTCTGTGTGCATTTGAACACGTTATAGTTTCACTTCAGTGTGAAAGGAAACAGAGTGACTCGTTTTATCACCTCTGAAGAAATAAAACCAAAATGCAACCATTAGATTTCACACATGCCCAGCTACAGAGAAATTCACTATGTCATTGAGTTTTCCATAAAGTTTGCTTCACAATTTATCTAATTTGATGGCAGATTTGTGCTTTAGTAAAAAAAAAAAAAAATTGTAACATGATTATTTTCAAATATCTAGTTTAGTTCAGGGCATATTGTGCTAAGAAAAGTAAATGATGAATCAAAGCTTTCTTTCTTTTTATAAATACGTTTAGAGGAAGACTAGTCAAACAAATATGTGGAAAGTGTAAAAGCTACTGGGAATCTATGCAGCTTATTTTCACTTTACCCCAAATGTCAATAGAAATAGCATTATACCACCTTCTATTAGTGGAGCTGCATTGTTTGCTGCCCTGAGATATTTATCACTCAATAGTGCTGCAACAGGCAGTTTCCAAAGTGGGTCCTGCATTGAGCAAGAGATGTTCTGGTACCACAGATGGGTCACAGTCACATTGTATTTGCTGCATATTGATAACAAATATATATTTTTGCCATGCTGCTCTTGAAGATATTAAAGCACAACCACTCTCCTGAGGTTGTTCATATGTACCTCGCTCTCTTTCTCAGCAGCTCCAGTTGTCTCCTTATCACCTGCCTCGACACTGTCCTGTATAGAGAGGAAATATGGTCATCACCTTACTCATGCTGAGGGAATGGCTGCAGAGAAATTGGTATTAATCACGCTTAATGGAGGCATGGCATGTATGGGATGCAATGAAATGAATGGTGGGAACTTAATATGGGACAGTATATAGCAAGTGGAAAGATTCTTGCTGCCACATATCATCTGAAATATAAGTAGCTATAGGCTAAAAAACAAAACAAAAAAACAAACAAACAAACAAAAACAAGAAATAAAGCCTTTTACTTATCATCACCGTGCTGGAAGTGCTAAGGACAATTTTATTTACTTTTGCTATTAGTATTTGTATAACAGCACCAGCTTTGAAGAATTTTTTAATAAGCAACAACCCACAACACTGCTGACCTTGCAGTTTTCCATCAACCTCAAATTTCTCCCACCCAAGACTCACACTGTTCCCATTATAACCTGCTGCTGCCCCTGCAACTCACCAGCGTTTCCAGGTAAACTTTCTAAAACACTTCTTCCACATATGTTGGACTGCAACTCATTTAAAGGGATTGTTCAAAGAGCTGGGTCACAAAGTTCATCATTTTTTGCAGAATCACCTTTCTCTAGGTCCATATTCAGAGGTACATGCAGCAGGTGCCTGACATCTAAAAAATCAGATATGTGTCAGTGGCTTTCTAAGTCTGACACCCATGTAGATGTTCAAGGGATCAATTGCACTGAGCGGTAATGGGCTCCCCCCAAATAATACTTTTTACAGCACAGATGGTATCTAACATCAGGTCCCTTTCCACAGACGTAAAACTGCATGAGTTCCAGGTTTTGGAAATGAGCAAAAAAAGGCACAGTTATTCCCCAGAGTCTGTGGGACAGCTGTGACCCTGCTGATTTCCAATTCTACTGTAGCATTTATGGATTAAACCATCAACATCCCTTTTTCTGCTTGAGCTTGGATTCAATTTTGGCTATTGTTCTGCCTAGATCAACAGGTTTAGGTCTAGTTCAGGTCAATAAACTGTCAAAATTGCTAAAATTCAGGACTGGTTTGGAAAAGCACTTGGAAGTGCTTTT
>VXAA01003753.1:635236-687904 GCA_013399115.1 Anseranas semipalmata | reverse complement strand
TTTTTTTTTTTTTTGTGAGTCCTGGAAAGCACTTTCTGAAACAACAACCCCTCAGAGTCAAATGAAAAATGACTCCACTTCTGACTTTTTTTAAAAATTAACACTTTTAGCTTATTTTCCCAGATATCTCTCCCAAGTTAGTAAGGACAACTTCATAATCAAAAAGAAAAAAAAAAACTAATCAAAACTGTTTTTCTATTTAATGCTTATGACCTTCTTCCTGAATTACTACTGAATTGTCTGGCTCTCACATTGTGTTTCTCTTCCCACTCCCAATAGCTCTGCAGTCCTTTGGAGCATCTTCTGGAACAACATGGACCAAGAACTCCTCGGTGATGGTCAGGCAGCAAAATGGATCACCTGAAAAGGTCATGCCAGCTGATGAGTGAATGACTGGTGCTGCACCACAGCAGCAACCTTTAAAGCTCCATTGATGTCTGTTCTTCCACATTATTTCCTGCCATTCAGTTACCAGAAGAGAAGAGCTCCTGACCAATGACTGATTTCCCATCCCTCCTCTCTTTACCTTCCCTCCCTCCTTCTTTATTCCAAACCATCAAATTTACTCTGACTAGACATGAGGCATTTTGGACAAGAGTTTGACAGAACAATGTGCCTCAGACAGGCAGTTCCATTGTTTGCCTTACTACAGAGTTGACAAGTTATTACTGTGATTTATATCAACTCAAAAGAAAACATACATGGGGGAAGAGCCTGGTCTCTGCAGACCATGGGGCCTTCTTAGTTTGTGTATGTTATTGTAAGGAGATGATGCTGAGGTCACTTGTTCCAGTGTTTACTATGGACATGAACAAGAAGCAAATTAAAAAAATGAAACATACACAAAATTCATGCAAGTGTAATCAGAACTGAATCCTATTCATAATTCTAGGGAACACACTGGGACTGCTTCCCTCCACAGCTATGATGCTGTCGCCACAGCTAGGAGTCCACAGAGAATGGGAAGGAATAGACAAAGATAGGGATTATCTTCCCTCTCCCCCAAAGTCCTCCAGAACAGCCCGCATAGCACTGTCCCCCTTTCCATCCACAATGTATTATTTTTTCTCTGTTAGGAAGATGGGAGCAAGGGAAGAATGATAACCAGGCAGGTGCTGCAACTAAAGCTCAGCTTACCTCTTCATATCATTCAAGCTGAATACCATTTTTTGATCCCATGGTATAAACAGTTGGAACCACCCAGGGAAACTCATCAATCTGTCTTTGAGAAGGTCTTTAATTAAACTACAGTTGTACTCCAGAAGCCTTGCACATGAACACTAGGACTTCCTTCCTTCTGCTGAAGACAGTTTGCTTGGTATCACGTGTGGCTTTTGCGTAGGTCCAACAGTGTCAGCAGATAACCAGCCTGTCACTAGTGGGTAGAGCTTCATACCATTTTCAAGCCACCCCTCAGTTCTGTTTGTATGCTCTCCTAATGCTGTCCCCCTGTGTTAATGACACTACCCAACCTGTAGTCATCAATAAATGTCACCATCAGGCTTGTGGTGAAATTTCTGTTTGTATTTTAACAGCGTCAAACACTTGTCACAGACTTTGAACACAGTTACTGTATTGGGGAAAGTATGAACACTATCAGACTGGTAGCCTACAAAAACTGATGCTTTTCTTTGGGGGGCTTTAGCCTGTGGGTACCACCCACCTCCAACATCTCCTGACAGTAGTATGTAGAGGAGGAACCTCAGTTGGATAGAAAGGATATTCACTGGGATACCTCTTGTAAAAAGGATGCTAGTCAGCAAAAAAATCCCACCTCTCTCCCACCATCTCAGACCACCTCTCAGTTTGTAGTGATATTGGGTGCCCTGCTTTGCTCTTCTTGCACAGCTGTCATTTCTTCTCCTCCCACTGTTTCCTGAACACTGACATCTAAGACTTTCCAAACTGGTGCTTTGGAGTTCTCTCCTCAGCTCATGGCTGGCTTCTAAAACCACAAGTCTTGTAGATGTTTATATTACAATCACTTCTTGCTGGTACTTTTATGCTCTAGCAAGGGCTATACAAGATGTACATTGTCTTAGTGCTTACAGCTCAGCTTAAAATGAAATGAGAAAACTGCTAATAAGGCCATTTATAAATAGCATAAATTCTTTCCCCTTCTGAAGTTCATCTGGAATCAAACAGTCTGTGAAACCACAATCATTCAGCTGAACTTCAGTCTAAAATGGCAGTCTTAAGAGGAATGATATTTTATGACCGAAAGGAGCACGTGTTGCTGGAGAGGCATGCTGTGACACAGCCAGGTGCTGGAGAAACCAGCCATGGATGGACAGTGAAGAATGGAAAGGATGGCTGAAATGCAGCAGGCATGTTCACCATGATGAGAGGTGGCTTAGATGAGGCCGGGGGGTGGACATAGGGGACAGGTCACTCACCGCAGCCTGCTCTGCTGGCTTGGCAGGCTCAGCAGGGATGGCCTCCTTTTCCACAACAGCAGCAGCAGCAGGGGTTTCCTCGACCTTGGGTTCCCCAGGTGGAGCTTCTTCGGCCTCAGTCTTTTGTTTTATTGATTTTTAAGTAGACAGTGGAAAAATTGTTGAGGAGCACATGATAGCAGGGAGAGAGGAAGGGAATGGGAACTCTGCCTGACACCACAGTGCTGCTTCACTCCCGGCAGGCTCAGTCCTGCAGGACTTTGCCAGGGAGAATATGGCAATGCTTGGCCTTACAACGCCCTGTTACTGCTTGGCATCTACATGGCATCTTCATCCTCAATGTCCTGTATGTAAACTGAGCCAGTGCTACATACCTCACTTGCAAGGAAAGAGAGAGCTACCTTAGTAAGTTACTGAAAGCGGCGGAGAAAATGGGGGGAAAGCACTCAGTTTGCTCAAAAATGCTCCAGAAAGTGATGGCAAGGCCAGGAGTGTCCCAACCTATAGCTTCAAATATGAGGTTTTAACATTATCCTCTATTCCTTAGTTCTGTCAGTTCTCGGACAAAACGGTCCCTTCTCCAGTGAAGGTAGGAAGCAATTAGCAGAGACCCAAGCAGTTTTTACATGCACGCTGACTGCTTCACGATCAATTCTGGAAGTGTGAAAATCATCCCTGGTCTCTTTTTAACGTGCACTCCCTCTTGAGCTCTCAATCACCTACAAGGCATCCATTTATCAAACACATTATTGGGATACCTACCCTTTTAAATTCTGGCCTATGCTTGTTTTTTAGCAAATAGATCTAGCAAACATCACCAGCCCCGCAACACATTCAGTCCTGCGGTAAAATAGCTCACAGCAAAATCACAATCTCTGTTGGAGCCATCACCTTGCAAATACACACACATACAAGGGGAGAGCTGCAAGCTGTGCTCAGCATATTCCATTTATAAAGATGGCTGACTCAACCAGATAAAATAACCTCAGTAGATTAATTTGCCATGAACAAGTTGCTCAGCATAATATGAAGCTCAAAAGCTATTTAGCTGCTTTGCAGTTGATAACATGCAGCTGGCTAGAAGGTCTCCTGTAATGAAGAGACAGCTTCCATGAAATTTCTTAAAAAATACTAAAATTTACTCTGCCTGGATATTTTTCAGGAAAAAAGAAAACATAGCCTTTCACTTCTTTTCTCACATATTCTTTGAGCAGACTGATTTTTAATGAGGTATGGAGAAGTCTGCCTAAGCAAGACCTTCAGGATTTGGCATAGAATAAAAAAAACATTCATTATATTATACCATGCTGTGCAGAAATCTCTCTCAGAAGTGTGTTAATACCAGCTCTAGGGAATTTCGCAAAGAAGAAAGGACTGAAATGAGAAACTCAAGGCAGATTTATTGCAGGTAAGATGACTAATGAGTTTCCTGAGGTTTAATGTTGGAAGAAACTTTCAGGCTTAAAATCACAGGCAACATGTTATAATGCAGATTCTATTGATGTGCTTGAATCTACTTGTGGACAAGCAGTCTTCAGACTATTTACCACATTTGAACTATAAGTAAAAATACTAAAAATGCTCTCACTGTATTCAGTAACCATTCTGGACACAAGCACCACCAGAGGCATTACACAAAAGCCACATTAAATAATATTCAGTATCATGCTGCTGCTATTAAGTAGCTATAGCGCTCCCCCAGCAACGTTGCTATTCCACATCCTTATTCCAGGCTAACCAAAGATTATAAGAGAAACTAAGTATGACCACTTCCAAAAATATTCCCCATCCCTTAGAAGACTGTGCTTACTATTAATAATGTGGAGGATAAATAAAGCTACAGTAATATTGGAGGTATGCAAACAGCCATCATGTACTATCACTTTTTTGCTGTACGCTGGACCATAGTACCAATTCTTGCCATTTCTTAACTGCAAGAAATGAAGAAACTGTTTGACTATACCTTTGAAAATTAAAAGTATCTTAGGGAAGCCTGTTTTTCTTTTCTTTTTCACTATGCTATCCTTGTGAAAGACTTTCAGCAAGTAAAGATTTACAACTACAATGATATACCCACTTACTCTTTCAGGCTCTTTCAGGTTAAGGTTTTGTGAATTAGAGGATGGAAAACAAACAAGAAGCAAATATTTTTGCACAAAGAAAAAATGGTACCCTTTTTTATAGGCCATTTATACAGGAAGCAAAAGCCACCACTTACCAAAGTCTCTGTCACATTCTCATTTGGTTGCACTGTAAATGCAGCCGTATCCTAGATATGAAAATGAAAAACAATGAGGCAACAATATTTCACATGGAATCTTTGCAGGTATCTACCAATGACCTGATTTTTTATAGCTTATTCAGGCAAAGTCATCTATAACTTCACCTAGAATAAGATGGCAAACAGATCATCTAAATAGTTATTAAGAATTGTTACTAGCAATATTAATATTAAAGACATTCTTTTTTCAAATGTATATTCCATGATTCTAAAATGTGCTAAGTTATTAAAAGCGGTGAAGAACCCTTCATTAAATACATGAGAATTGCAAGGACGTTGTTTCAGGCACACTGTACTTCAAAGTTGTGAAAGTCAGATTTTTTTTTTTTTTCCAGACTGCATGTGCACATGCATGGTGAGTACACTAACTCTGAGCTACTTTCACTTCTTCTTCATTCTGGGCTTTTATTTGAATAGCAGCTATACTGCCAACTAATTACAGATGCAAAGTTTTACACGCACTAAGAAGGTACAAAAGTGGAGAACAAGTTTTCCGACACGTTATTCAGAAACAACTAATTTGGAAAATGTTGACAGGTCCTGATTCTACTGTGAAGGTGCAGGCATCGAATTTTTATTTCCTTGGGGCAAACATTTTGCCTTAGTGAAAAGAGGTGGTAGCCTTGTGTTTTAGCCCTTCTTTCTGGATCCTTTACTAATTTAAAAGGCCTGGAGCAAAATGAATAAGCACTGAAAGACTCATTTCCAGCCTTGTAGATGCTCATCTTTTTTGTGTGTGCTAAAAAATGGTGTACAGCGTGTGCTGTGGATAAGCCAGTCTCTCTGAAAGGTTGCTGGAACTTAACAAGGCCCTAGATTATCTGCGTTACAATTTGGGATGATGGCACAGCCCTGGAATTTGAGAACATAAACGTGGTACCTTCATGTGCTGCATTGCTGCAATACCTAACACAGAGTCTCACCATTAGCACAGCAGTAAACAAACAACTCAGGTGTAACCAGATTAAAATATATTTTAAATGAAAATAAACTTGCAGAACCAAATAAAACTCATTTTATATGTACATACACAGAGTCACTGAAAGTATGTGAAAGCCATGAGGAAGACATGCTTTACAGGATTTTGGCATTATGAGAAAAATCCCCCCCCAAAAAAGAACACAATAAAAATGCTAAACCAGTTCTTTTATGGAAAAAAAAAAAATCAGTCCTGCTAAGGTCATGGGAGTTTTCCAACTAAATTCAGTCATGCTAAGATTATTAGCACCCTAGTAACATCTAAGAATACTTTCTGAGAACAGACAAGTTTAGGATTTGTGTCAGTATGACATTGTTGTACAGCTAGCCTGTAGAACAGATTTTCCAAAACTGTATGGCTAGTCCTAATCTCTTCTCAACAGCACAGAAAAAAAAAAAACTCAAAATTTGTTTATTTCTTACCTGTGCAAATCCATTAAACGCAGTGCTGGATGCCTAAGCAGAAGTGAAGATCAGAACAAGTTATCATTTGTTTACTAAATGAGAACATGAATAAAACATTTTTACTTGCAAAATAAAAATAAGCCAGACCAAAAAGAACAAAAGGAAGGGCAAGGCAGCAAGATATATTATGACAGCTATTTGATAACAGGTTTCACAGGCTTAAAGAAAAGACCAAAATAAAAACAAAAAGTGGAGTGAAAGTATTTTTATATATATTAAAGAAAAAAAAAAGGCTGTAGATGCATTTAAAACTATACATATGAAACACTGAACCTGTGAGACACCATGTGCCTTCACAGTTTGAAGCTTCATTCACCTTTTTCAAATGCATTTTTGTCAGCCTGCTTCATTACATTGCTGGAGGGCACCACACTATGAACAGTTGCATGACAATTTTTCAAAAAAGAATAGCAAGGGCTTAGGAGGGGTAGTGGAAAACACACAAATGGACTGTTTTTAAACAACAGGGTTATGCATGGCCTAAGGAACTCTTTGTCTAGACTAGGCTACACACTGGGGTAGGTACCTCTTCTTTATCAGCCTCAATTTCCTGGTACAACAATCCATATCTCCGGTTAGCAATTTCATCTTCAGATAAATCTGAGTTGTTGGTCTCATTGTCTTTAGGACTAGTTGAACTCTCGGTGCTAGCATTTCGGGAATTTCCCATTTGAAACAGAGCCAAGGGTCTAGCTATCTCCTTTGTTGGTCCAGGATTGCTAACACTTGCCTGCTCCCCAGGCAAGCCTTGTTTTACTTGTTCCTCCTGATTTTTATTGCTTGTGCTTACACCTACTTCTCCCCAGATGTTATCAGTCCCTCCCAGGTCCTGTGTAGACCATTTATCACTAATGCCTAACCAAGCATTTTCCATGTTACCTTCCTCTGAGTCTTGCTGCTTGGGGAAAAAGGGCCAATTGTCCAGTCCATTGGCTTGACCATCTGACAGATTAGAAAACCCCCAGGAATCATTAGTAACTGTTGGATCCCAGTTTACCAGCCAGGGGTCTGTTTCCAAGGCTTCAGGAATACCACTGTTACTAGGATGCTCTTCAGTGACTGGTGCTGCTGCCCTACCTGTCATTTGGTCTTCTGTATTATCCAGACAAGGGTTACTGCAGTTTGTGCTAGCAGCATCAGGTATCTCGGGCAGCAATGCCCACTCTTTTTCAACAGCAGCTTGACCTTCATCAGCAGCACTACCGTTTGGGAGGAGGCTGATGCTATTGTCTTCGGTTCCTTTACCAGACTCTTCTGCACTGAATAATGCAGTGTCACACAGAACGTTTCCAGTATCTGTAGGGTCCTTTTCTGCGTGGTCAGTTACCTCTAGATCAACATGTTCTGTCATGTTTATATACTCCATGGATGTATTCTCTCCAGTAACATTGTCATTTTGGTCTAAGCCATCCTCAAACATCCTTTCATGGCCCTCACTCCAGATACCAAAGACTCTCTCAGGTTCAGTGACACTGCTTTCTGTAGTTTTACAATTGTCCACTACTACTTTGTCCCTGTCTTCCAACCCTGTGCTCGACAATGTTTTTTCTCCATCTGTCTCCTCAATGACATTTACCTCTTTGAATTCTTTTTCCCTAGGGTTTTCTAGGTTAGCAACTCTAGCTCTCCCAGCTTCCCCATTGTTATCTTCCAACTCATGTAAATTTTCTAGCTCTGTGCTGACTAAAGTTTCACACTCTGACTTTGCTAAACCCTTATGAAGTTCTGCCTCACTATTTCCTTTTGTTTCACAACCTTGGTCTTCCACTTCCTCTTTACCTTCCACCTCCTTGTAGTTAACATCTGTGGTCTCTACCTGTTCACTTGGCTTGACAGCTGCCCACAGAGACTCTTCTTCCTCATGCTCTTCCTCTGCCTTTTGCACATCACATGGGAGGGGTTTATCCAACAAGCTATCAGTTCCTAGGATGGGTGTCTCAAAACTGGTTACGTTCTCTAAAGGCTGATCAGTCACCACATCTTCCCATGGGACATTTTTAGCATCCAACAGGTCCTCCAGTGAAGTTCTCTGGTTTTCATCTACTGAAGCAGACCCCGGTGCAGCATCCTCCTGCTCACCTACAGTAGGCCAAACACTAGCAGGCTGAGTACCCATGGATTCGCTGGAGGTTTGCTCTGCCCCAGGGAAAAGCAAAGAACTGCCTGTAGTAATTTCCTGGCTGACACAGGGTGTGCTAACATCTAGGCCCCAGTTGAGTGAACCTAGATCAGTTTGGGATCTGTTAATATCTTCTGATGACCCACTGTTTGGGGTTTCCTCCATGACCAGGTTACACAGGGAAAGACTTTTTGAAGAGTCAGGCTTTAAGCAGACAGAAAAGCAAAGAAAAAACACAAGATGAAAAAGATAAAGGCGGACTTGATGAGAAAACACAAAATTTATAATTTACTAGAGCAATTTTAATTTAAAGAATGAAAATGACTAAATTAAGCAGTTTAAGGAAAAGCTATGTGGCTTGCTTTGGAGGCAGTAGATTGCAATATAGAAGAGCAGCACTGATAGACAAAACAGAAAACTATATATTACACCACATTGATTAAAGCATGTCTCTAGATTGGTTGCGATTCTGGGGGGAGGTTTGCTTACCGGCTGCACCAATTCGCTGCTTGTCTGTATTGAAAAAAAAAATCATATATATAAAACACAGACAACAAGAATATGATTTTGTTACTGTTAGAGCAGCAGTTCATTAATTATCAGTCCTCTAACCAGCAGCAGTTACCAAACTGTTGTGGGGAAGCAGCAGAGGGTCCTCTCCTGCCACTCCACTGAAGACTAATCACAGGCCCCTGATTTTAAGCCACACTTCTAGCCACTGGACTACATTAGAGAAGTTCTACAGGTACACTGAATATTTATCACACCTTGCCTTCCTCTGAGACCCACTGACATTTTTATCACATGTACCTTACTACATCTCAGTCGAAAGGAGGGATCTCTCTGTGACACAGTGAACAAGGAAGGAGGCAACCCAAGTGGTGGCAGTGCACAGGCAATGCACAGCTTTCATACTCCATCACTGCACCACGCAGAGGCATTTACATCCACACGCAGTAAGGCATCAAGCCACAAAGCCAGCTATCTACACCTCCACTTTGAACAGATACAAATGTTGCAAGAAAGATCAACAACTACTCTGCACTCAATGTTAAGAGAAACTCTGTAAAGGTTGAGTAGCCCTAATTGCAAACATTTAGCTGTGAAGCTCAATACTTTTTTTTTTTTAATATATTTAACTAAAGCAAAGAGGAAAATAATTATAATACAGAATACATATGCAATGTTAACAAGCTATAAATAAAACTGTGAAAGGAAGACGATAAAGCTATGTAATACTAGTTTAAAGCTATAAATTTGGAACATTTCTGGGTTATTTTAGCTGGTCTAGATACTGGCAACCTTGAAATTTTGGCTAGTATACATATGTGACTGTTTTTTTCAGACTTTATTTAACCTTTCCCAATAGAAAGAAATGAGCATTTAATATATGTCACATATGCCACGTGTTCACAAAATAGTGCTGCAAATCTGAATGTGTGACAAGTATCCACAGATTTCTGTGCTGGCTGAATCTGCAAAAGGTCAAACAATGGGTGTTCCAGGCTGCATGTAAAGTCAACCCAGCTATCTCCATGACAAAAAGTCAAAAGAAAGGTCATGAAAATGAGCTGTTTTCTTTCTGCAGATCATCGTATCTGATTTGACATCAGGACGTGGAAGGAAAGATTTCTGCAGTTTCCTAAAGCAGCAGCTACTTTTGTGAATAACTCCAGTTCACTGTATGCTCACTATTAAAAGAAGTTAAATTCTCTCTTCACTCCCGAATTGTGAAAAAAACAGGTGCCCATTGGGTTTTAAATCCTACAGGTTAAAGGAACTACATCTTCAGATCATTAAGAGAGGTGACTAGCATCCATTCCTACCCTCTAAAAATATAAAACAGACAACAGCAAACACTTAGCTATAATGATTGTGAATCTTATTAGCCTAGATTTCTGACATCATTTAGGTTTTGTAGGCCAAGCAACAGAGATTTTTTTTTCTGTTGGTTTTAAAAGATCCCAGGTGGCTTCATATACTTTAAAGTGTTTGACACGATCTGTAAATTTTTTATATTGGCTTCTGGGGAAAGCATTATAAATCTGAGTTGAGGGTGTTACAAAATCAGAAGCAGAAAACCATCCCAATTCACAATGATAAATGTCAGCCTTACCGTCCATAGATCCCATGGCAATGTCTGAAAAAAAGGAGAGGAAAAAAGGCATTCTTAGAAAAATACTGTTCATATACTGTATGTTCAACATGCTACATAACTGTATGCATTAACTAACATGGGAGAAGAACTTACAAATAAGCATATTTATAATACCTATATATTTTATATTTGAGTGCATGTGTGTATGTGTGTACATATCTGCATACCGCGCTTTTCAGTTAAGTAGGATGGGCAGTATGTGGTGGATTGTGGTATTTCCCACTTCAAAGTAGCAATTGTTTTCTAGTAAACTTATACCACCGAGTACTTGAGTAACAACAGATTCTGAACCAGTGACTCTGAATGACCTTTAACAGGTACAGGTGTCTCTGCAAGGTGTAAGCTTTAAGAAGCTCACATAGGTCAGGATTTTTAGACAATTAAGAAATGATTCAGCTATCCACTGAGAACAAGTGGGTTTTCTCATAACTCCAACACAAGGAAGAAAACTGCATGCTTTTGTGGAAAGAAAACAAGAAAGTTGACCACTGTTTTCATTTTCTTTTCCAGTTTATTAAGTAATAAATGTTAGTGACCTCTCAACAGAGGAGCCGAATTGACAGATGAAAGAAGAGAAGCAGACTTCAGGGCTAATATTACTAGCCCCCACATGAGAAGAAACTCCTGTAGTTGGACTCAAAATCTGTCCAAGATACTTGGAAACACATCTACTACATTCACACCTAAGTTAAAGTCCATGAAAAATAAAAACTAAAGATATTCATAAAGTAAAATGTAAAACTGTTCCTGAAATATTTCCCAATGTTAAATGTGACATCTAACACTTGCCTAAGAGAAAGAATTGCTGCATGTGGCTTCTCTTCTTGCCTGCTTCTTATTTTATAACTACAGAATGGCTCTCTGAACAACCTCTGCTTTCACAAATAAAAAACACAGTAAAAACTCACCACTCAGATTTACAACAGATTAACATCAACACCAATTTCTCAATGAGTTTAATTTTGCTTAAATCCAGGTGTGTGCGTCCTCTGTAGGTGTAGTTCACAAGTGTACCTGCTTACTCTGGCATAACTTTATTAGCTGAACATTCAAGCTTTAAGGAAAAGTGATAGATCTCTTCTAATAGCCCTAACTGGTGCAAACCCCAGACATCCTACTGGCTTCCATGGAAGGATATGGCTCATTTTTTATTTCTTCATTTTCTTTCATTTCTCACAGGACTTTGAGCACAAGGGGGAGGGAACATACTGAGAGAAAGGCGAGACAGACCACAGCTAGCAAAGGAGGTGAGGGCCAGGCACATTTAGAAAGGTCACCTCTGAAGCAGTTGTAGAAACAGAAAAGCAAGTGAGGAAGGGCAAACTAGGGCTTACATCGTAATCCGATCACGGTGGCAGAGTAGTGGAGGGAGGTAATTAAATGATCAATAGGGAAGTCATGTCTGGCCTCCTGAGGCATCACAGCACAGATTACTCCTGTCTTCAGTTCACTACTTCAGCACAGTTTGCTGAAGGGAAAATATCCATAACTGAGGCAAAAACAGTACAGATATAGAAAAAACACTTCAGGCTGTCTTCCTAATCTCCCTGCAAAGTAGCATAGGGGTCTCCAAATATTGCAGTCACAGATTTAATTCTGTCTATGTTCCCATAGCAATGACGCTGTCACATGCAGTGGCACTGAAACTTGACTGCAGGGCTACCCTCCCTTCTAAAAACATGGTGCTCTGACTCATCCACACATTCTTGTGGATGTGGACCATCTTTTCACATGTATGTTTGTTGGGATGAAAGGAGAAGAGATGGAAGGTGCTCAATGAATGCACCCTATATACCTAGATGAAAACTTACAATGTACTTTTCTACACTGAATTACATTCTCTATCTCATGGTATAGTTGAATTTAAAACAACTTTTTTTCACTAAAGTAATAAAATCTTCCACAATCTGTACAGTATGATGTCAAGACAAACATGTTCTGTCATTAAAGTTACATGGTTTTGGTTTAATGATCCCACGTCTCTCATCAGGTTTATTACAAGACAAGATGAAAGGAGAGAGCTAGCAAAGTCACAGCATTTTCTGTCACTGCTGAGTGCCAGGTGATTACTTTTCTTTTCTTGTTTCCAGGAAGCAAGAAAAATAACAAGATGCACAAAGCCTCTACTATAATTAAACACTCCTAGCAAATCACAATGAGAAACTTCAGCTGATGTTTGGAGTGCTGACACTGCACTGTTTTTCTGACAGTGCATAACCCATCAGAGATCAGTACAGCTCTCATTATATAACAAGAACTGTACACCAAATAAGAAATTAATTAACCGAGATCAAGGACTGTGTCAGCCTTAAAGCTTCTTATCTGCTCACTACTTTCCCAGTGCTGCATTCCTGAACAGCTGATTAGTCCTCTCATGTCTTACAGTACAAGCCAGGTTAGTGATAGCCACAGGGATAACAGGTTTTGCTAACAGTGTGTTAATATTGGTTCCTTGCCTGCATACAACGCAGATCTTCAGGTCTGCTGGCCAGGGAAACTACTGTATTTTACTATCGGCCCTAAGGGTAGTCAGGGCGAGTTCTGGATCTTAAAATATCAGGTGCTTTAAGGCAAACCAAAGAAAATTAGTAACTCTCATATCAGCCTTTTTTTCTCTCTCTCTCTCTTTTTTTTTTTTTTTTAAATATTGCTGAGAGAAACTACCATGGCAAATACTGCTGTAGAATGCAGAATTCTTTAACGCAACATCCCGCAAGAGAGCATCCTCTCACTTTCCCTGAGATTAAAATAGATTTATGAAAAAAAAAAAAAACACTCAGATCATATCCCCTGCTTGATACAGAAACACCATCACAGCAAAGCAATTGCATGCTGATTCCAAAAGACCTAGGTCCCCCGACACCTGTTTCAAGACATGAAGAGTCAAAGCTAGGTCAGAAACGTTGTCTGAAAAACAGGCATTGAAGGATTATAATGTTAGCATTAAGAGTTGTTCTAAAGATGGAAAATAATGGCATGCCAAAGTCAAGGCCACCAAGCAACCATTCTCATTGGCAGACATCTCATTTTACCACATGACAACTTCCTCTTCTTCCAGTATATCATCAAGTACAGGGTTACTGAATGGGAAAGATACATAACTGACAAGAGCTGCTCAGGAAGATTAAGTGTTTCAGACACTGCAGATACAGTGCTCGTTAGTACATGAGGCAAACCTTTGCTACCAAAGACAGCGCTTTGCATTTGTGTGCTTTGCCTGCCTCAAAAGGAAAGAGATACCTGAGACATGGGTGAATGAGTTACTCCCGTTGATACAACTTCTGGCTTGAAAGGGTCGAAGTCCAGATCTAGCAAAGATTCCTCTTTCTTAGCTTCAGGAACTTCATTCTGTTAGAAGAGAAACATAACTCTTGAAAAACTCATCTCTCAAAAGCTGCCCCAGGCAACAAAACATTAAAAGGCCCAAGAAAAAAAAAATTAGATCACAGATTTTCAAGCTGCAGTGCAAGCCAGGATGGGAGGAAGCTCTGAAGACTTTCCTGAGCTTTAGTGTAACTTTTAATCTTATTTTTATGAGCTTCACTTTTACGATGCCTTTGTTTTCTGCATAGTGCACTTTTGCCTTTTCAGGCTAAACAAATTGCAGGCTTCTTGAAAAAGTGCCGAGCGTTCACTGTTTGACTGTGAAGGCCCTTTTAAGTGCTTTGAGGCAGACACCAAAATTAAAAAACCACATAAATAATGCCCAGTGTCCATACATTCTAAAGAGTGAATCTCTCCCCAAACACAAACATCAGTAATATGTCAATATAGGAGGACATAAATGCATTTGAATTAAATTTCAGTTATGAACAAGAATAACAATTCACATTTAGTGCTGTACTTAGCACTAAACTGTAGAAAACATCTTATGTAACTCTAACTAAATTTTAGTACCCTGATCTGCTCTTACAAAACTGGATTACATGTTAGAGCCTTTTTTGTTTACAATTAATGAATTAGCCAAGGCCTCTGCAGTCACTGTAAATATCTAATATTGGTTCAGTGGACTAGAAATCTTTCCCTCTGTAAATTAACATGAGCAAATAATTACCATCCCTCAACACAAAATGTTATTTTTAATTAGTGTGAAACCATAGCTGAGATTTAATTATCACTAATGATAAATATTCTAGGCAAGCATCTTAGTTTTAGTAACAAGGTTAGTACTGCCTACTGCTAGTTCATAGAATCGTAGAATCACACAATGGTTTGGGTTGGAAAGGACCCTTAAGGATCACCTAGTTCAAACAACCCTATTATGGGCAGGGACACCTTCCACTAGACCAGGTTGCTCAAAGCCCCATCCAACCTGGCCTTGAACACTTCCAGGGATGGGACATCCACAACTTTTCTGGGCAACCTGTTCCAGTGTCTCATAGTAAAGAATTTCTTCCTTATATCTAATCTAAACCTACCCTCTTTTAGTTTCAAGTCATTACCTCCTGTCCTGTCACTACATACCCTGCTAAAGAGTCCCACTCCAGCTTTCCTGTAGGCCCCCTTTAGGTAATGGAAGGCTGCTATAAGGTCTCCCCAGAGCCGTCTCTTCTCCAGGCTGAACAACCCCTAATCCCTCAGCCTCTCTTCATAGGAGACATGCTCCAGCCCTCCGATCATACTCATGGACTCACTCCAACAGGTCCCTGTCTTTCTTGTGCTGGGGGCCCCAGAACTGAATGCAGTACTCTAGATGGGGTCTCATGAGAGCAGAGTAGAGGGAGAGAATCACCCCCCCTTGACCTGCTGGTCATGCTTCTTTTGAAATGGTTGGCTTTCTGGGCTGCGAGTGCACATTGCCAGCTCATGTTGAGTTTCTCATCAACCAACACCTCCAAGTCCTTCTCTTCAGGGCTGCTCTCAATCCATTCTCCACCCAGACTGTATTTGTGCTTGGGATTGCCCTGACTCAGGTACAGGAGCTTGCACTTGGCCTTGTTGAACTTCATGAATTTTGCAAGGGCACCCCTCTCAAGCCTGGCAAGGTCAACCCCGAGTGCGACCATCTAGCCAATTCCTTACCCATCAGGTGGTCCATCCATCAAATCCATGTCTCTCCAATTTAGAGACAAGGATGTCCTGTGGGACAGTGTTGAATGCTTTGTACATGTCCAGGTAGATAACATCAGTTGCTCTTTCCCTATCCACCAATGCTGTAACCCCATTGTAGAAGGCCACAAAATTTGCCAGGCATGATCTGCCCTTATTGAAGCCATGTTGGCTGTCACCAATCACCTCCTTATTTTCCATGTCCCTTAGCACAGTTTCCAGGAGGATCTGCTCCATGATCTTGTTGGGCAAAGAGGTGAGACTGACTGGCCTGTAGTTCCCTGGGTCTTCCTTTTTTTCTTTTTTGTAAATGGGGGTTATGTTTCCCCTCTTCTAGTCAGTGGGAACTTCACCAGACTGCCACGACTTCTCAAATATGATGGATAGTGGCTTAGCAACTTCATCCACCAGTTCCCTCAAGACCCATGGGTGCATCTCATCCAGTCCCATGGACCTGTGCACCTTCAGGTGCCTTAGATGGTCTAGCATCTTGTCTCGTGCACCTTCAGCTGTCTTAGATGAACTCAATCTTCTAGTTGTTCTTCTAGTTGTTCAGTGTTTATTAAACAGTGAGAGAAGCTTGTCTTTTGATGCACAGAATATGTAGGTAGTAAAGAATTAATTAGAGTGCTATTTTGAAAAGTGTTCAGATTGGAAATGGCACCATTGGAAATTATTTGTACACATACGTCCATATATAATCTTACATAAGAACAGTAACACAGAGTCAGACCAAAAGTGCACACAGCCCAACCTTCTGCCCCTGACTATGACCAAAGTGTACAGCAGGGGAAGTCTACTAAAACAGGGCAGTCATAAGAACAGCAATGCCAGGAGATAATAATAAATCAACAAAGCCTTTCTATTATTAAAACATTTAAGAGTGTAAACTTTCCCAATTAGTATTACTATTAGTACACAAATGTTCAACAGGTGTGGGTAATTAACCTTCAACTTCAGGTAATTAATTGTTTCCATAAGCCACAAGTCATCTGAACTTTCTATGTCAGCTGGAAACAGGGTCAAAATAACTCCTGTAAAGGCTCCCATATTAAGAATGACAGAGTAGCCAGGAACTCTTCAGTTTGGAAGAGGGGTGGCTGGGGGATGCAAGCAGGGTTTACGCCGGTATGAGAGACACAGGGGCTGACTGCTTTATGACTTCCCCAAAGCAAGAAGGAAGGTAGCTGTGAAGTCGACAGGGGTCAGATGTGGAATAAAGAAAAGGTGATGATGCTTCATCTGGCACAGAGTTCAGCTAAGGAAGTCCTTGCCTGTACTGCGAATGCGAAAAATTTACATGTGTTGAAAGACTGGACAGAAAAAATTGTGGAGAAGCACTCTGTTGAGAATGACTAAACATGCAGAAACCATGCTCAGGAAGCCCCTGAACTGCAAATAGCTGTAGGCAGGGAGACTTCAGGAGAAAGGAGTATAACGAGTATCAACTTTGCATGCCTTGTTTTATATTCCTCCTTGGCCTCTACTTTTGGACACTGGTGGTGACAAATAACTGGTCTGACCCACTGAAGCTGGCGTTATGTTCTCACACTTTAAAATGTCAAAACCAAAACAGCCTTCCCGACCAGTAGCCAGCATTACATTCATTTTGTTTTGCCTCTCATCTGATGCATTTAGATTTTATCACATATACCCTGGAAGCACTAGTACTCATATGGTCATGCAGCTTGATGAAATAACACACCATTAACTAGTATATAATCAGAAATGGATGGAGATGGAGAAGTTAATTAACTTTCAGTGAGGTTCAGAAATGAAGTTGTTATTTGTGAGGACTGAATCAAATGAATAGGAGTCTCAGTTAGGCCCTGCAAGATGACAACTAAGGTTATCTGTTGTGATTGCTTACTGATCACTGACTGCAAAAATTACTATTATCAGTTATCCTCAGAACAAAATGAACAGAACACTTCTTGTAATTCTAGGAGCAAAGGCCCAAATAAAGATATAGTGTAAATGAGATACCAAGTTAGACTGAGATTTAGGAAAACCAGGAACCTCAGGAAATCCTTCAGTAAGGGACAAAGTCATTACAGGAACACCTGGCAATCACCCTGTGTTAATTCCACCACTGCATTACAAAGCATGAATAAATGCTATGTTTGAAATAGGCAGCTGCCGTAGAGGCAAGGCTGTACCCCTCAATGGACATGTATGTACAAGGAATGCAGAAGTCACAAAGAAACTGTGAGCACTGCCAGAACTGCCATCCCCTCTCTGCACAGGCTTTGTAAAAGTTTTAAAACATCCTCAGCAGATGTGCGTTACTCACTTCAGAGCTGTTGGAAACATTAAGTATGAGTGGGCCGTATTACAAAGTCCTACAATGTCCAAACTAATGGACACGAGTAACTGGACCACTAGCAATATCTTATTTAAGCAGCTGTCCAAAACCAAGAAACACCATTAGCCATGAAAATTATTATCTGATTTTTAGTTTGGTAGCCAAAGCTGCAAAGATATCCACATGGTGTCAGATTGTGTTAGCACCTCAGCATACCAAACATATGGGAGCAATGTGATGGGGCAGGAGAGGAAAACAAGAAATAAAGCAAGGAACATTCACTTCTAAATGATCTTCTCATCTGGGTGCCCCGATATCACATCTTCTTATGTCTTTCTTTTACTTAGCAGTAATTAAATCCACTCTTGAAAATTGACAAACTGGAATTGTGAGCTGCTTTGTTGAATCTGGGCTGAAATATTCAACAGCATCAAGCAGAACTGTCTTTCTTTCAGCATCTTGTACAGCACCAAATGCATTACTGCTGCTTGGTAAAGAAAGATGAACAACAGCTACAGGCTATTTGCTTCCTGTCTTCCAGAGAAGGAAAGTGTTTGGCATATTCATGATTCTCTCTGAAACATGGGATTAAAGCAGCAAAGTGCTATTCATCAGCTTGTTAGTTTTGTGCCTCTGCAGGAGGACAGTGCCATGGACACCAGCACTGGTCCTTTGGGAAGTCCTGAACCATTAGAGGGCTCTGCAAGCTTGACAGCTTCCTCTGTACTGCCCCCCAAAAAGCTTTGGCAGTACAGAAGATGCCATAAGCACCAAGAGGATTAAGTTTGTGTTTCCTGTAGTTTACGTGCAATATATTTTCAATTACTGGTTCTCTGACAGAAGGATATAAAACTCATTGTATTCACACTATTTGTGTGTTCTTGTACATACTCACAGGTCTCAGATACAGTAAGGCTGCTTTAGTGATGAGGGTGGGTTTTGTGGAAGGAGAAGGGTAGATTGTTTAAGAGAGAGTGGCCAGGGAATAACCTAGGTCATTCCCAGGTCAGTGACTGGTAAGGAGGGAGGGACATAAATCACTCACTGAAGGGAGATCGATTTTTTCCTTGAGAGACAAGGGAGAGATTTCATTTCTCAAGAGCATGCCCTACCTTTATTATGCCATTACATTTTTATACCAATCCTTGTAGAAATGCTGTAAAGATTCTGGAAATGTGACTTACACTCATTTAAAGCCCTGTTCCAGTGTCAGCTCTTAATGGAAAAGCAAATCGGTTCCATTTCTGCTTCCCTAGCTGGCTTGACAGGTCAAGGTTAGGTAGATATAACCTTTAATGCATAGGACCACATCTAGCACAGGTTACACTGGCTCTTACCACTGATGTCAAGCCTTACACTGCCAGAGAGATAACTCCCATGAAGTCAGGGTACAATGATGCAACCGATCTGCAATCTCCCTACTGCAAGGGCCCAGCAGCGGCTCTATACCTGTTTCCCAGTGTGGAAGCTGCCATTAATTCTTTAATTATGTGGGAACTTAACTATAAGTAACTCCTCTTCCAAACAGATCCCTATGGAAAAGAGGCAATGCCTTTTTGTCCCCTCCACAAGAAAACAAAACATCACATGTTCAAATTCTCTAAAATATTTTTTACATTGCTGTGCCTACATTCCCTGTGTTGTCAAAAGACTTAGTACAAAAACAATAATTCACATGAAAACAAAAATTCATAAACATTCTGTGTAAGCTTCAGATCTGCATATTTCTTCACAGTCTACCAGATACAGGCTCAGATTTCAGAGCTGTAATTACCATAATAGAAATGGTCCATTATTAAACAACCAGCAGTTACCGTAACTGCATGAAAGCTGAATAATTGAATGCAAATTACACAGACTTATTTTATACAACTCTGTTTTTTGTTTGTTCTATGCAATTATTTTAAATTTCATAATTTCACAATAATAAGATAAAAGTCATTCTGATCCCTTCTCTGCTGTGTAACTAATGATTCTATGAATCAAAACCAAGCAAATGATTAATCTAGCTGGAGTAGCCTTTCACACCTGCGAAGAGTTGATTAAAACAGCAAAGCTCCATTTTTTTAAAAATTACTCAAAAAAAAAAAAGAGAAAAGGTATATATTTTATGATTTTGATGGAAGAAATAGGAACAACCAAGGACCACTGTAAAATACCTGCTGAGACATTTCAGATTAGAAAAGATGCATCTTAGATGAACTCTCGGTTTGTAATGAAATCTGGACTCAGTTAAATCTCAAACATGGCTGCAATTCATAGTATTTTTAGTCAGGTCTCTCACCAGGAAATCTCATTTCTCATTTGAAAAATCATGTTTTCAATATGCTAGCAATGGTAGCCCTTTTGAGTGATTATGCATGACCTCTTCAAAGTCAAAATGCTATGTATGTAACCCTTTCAAGATAATATAAGAAGGTAATTGTGCCTCTACCTTCTACCAGCACCCTTTGCCTCCCTCCCTACTGAGATCAACCATAAGTCCACAACCTTGGAGAACTTCAGGGGATTGCAAGGTTAGACCCATACACCATCCGGTGAAGCTTACCTGTGATGGAGTTGTCACATTGATTTCTGGGACAAAGTTGTCATCAAAGAGGTTAATGATGTTCTCCTGTTGCAACTCCTTTGTGGGTGTGAGCTTAGGCAGTGGTGGGACGGGCGGACCTTTCCTCAGCTAGGTAGATAGCAAAAATATCACAGACTAGTTCAGGGATAAAAGAAAGTGCTTTAAGCTAGGTTTAAACAGCTTGAAGTAGGTTTTTCTCTCTGCTGCTTCACCTTAAATGTAAGAATAAGCTATGGAGTCAAAGGAACTGTTTAGCTGCTCATGATCGACTGCCTTGAATGAAACATTGCAGGAAAACAACTCTATGTTTCAAACTCATTCCAATTCAAGTTTTAAGTGTCTTAAGTTTGTTTTAATTGAAAAAAGATGACAATTGTGTTAATAACATTTCCATTGACTCAAAAGAAACCTCAAAAGAAAAAGCCCCACCCCCCCAATAACCCTCTTAGAACATGATAAAACACAAAAGCATTTTCTTGGCTGAAATTCTTCTGCTCTGATGGAAGCAAAATGCAGGGCACAGTTGGAAGAGCAGTGTTGCAGAGAATAAGGCCTTTTCAGCTTTTCAGCTTCTTAAGATCATTTCAGTATATCTTTGGGATTTTTGTCCCTGCCCACCTGTCGCTATCTCATAAAGCCTACTTAATGCTAAGAACATAACATCTCTGAATCATCACACCTCAAAGGTGTTTAGGTCACTAATTCCCCCTACTCTCCAGAGACTCACATAACCGTGATAAGCTTATTGCTTGGAATAATACTAATTACTTGGTATTTTTAAATTCAAAATAAAAACAAACAAACAAATTCCTCCAGTGATGTAACACCACCAGCACCAGTAAAACTAAACTGAGTTGTATCAGATAAATGTTCAGGCACTGGGATGTCACAGTTTGTGAGACCAAAGAAAATGGGTGTGCTCACATATAACTAAACGGAAAATAGATTTTCTTCTGTTGTGTTCCTCCCCCATAGAAAAAGCAATCAGCACAGAAGCTAAGCCCCATCCTGAAAACATCAGTAACATCAACACAAGTCTTGTCAACACAAGTCTTGTCTTTGATATGTTCACAATGTATCATGCACAATTCTCATGCTACAGATGATGCCTTTCATGAAACTGATTCTTATTTCACCGATACTGGCAAGAATAGAAATGACTCCAACAGCATCAAACTTCTCAACTTCTAGTTGGTAACAACTAATATGCCTTTAATTATCAGTAATTATATCACAGCAGCGTTTAAACTAGCTCTGGTATTTACTGTTTTAGAGGGAAATCCATGTTGACAGACCAGTGGTACTCCCTGGCTAATTTTTTTTCTATGGTAAGTACAAATTTGATCAAGAATTATGATGAGCAGCATATAATGTACTGGAATTCATGAGACTGTTTTAGAAATGTTTTTTTTCAAATTATCACTTCTGAGATATGGGTCTTTAGAGCCTATGCTACGTTTTAAGATGTGTTTTGCTTAGTCACCACAAGTACCCCCAGTTCACAAGCTACCTTAAATTTTCCTCATTCCCCTTTATAAAAAAATAAGAAACATTTTCTACCTGTGCTTGTGACACAGATGAACAAACAATGATCAGTGTTGAGCACAATGGAGCCAGTGGCCTCTCTGTTGTTTCTCAGTCCATGCCCAGATGAAAAATACTACCATATACAGTATCTCAGCTATCTTTTACTGCACAACTGGCCAGTTCCTTTGTCGGATTTCTGCTTACCTGTGTGGGTGATTTAGGCCGGGCGGGTGCAGGAGATGCTGGTGCCAGCATATGATTGGGACTAGCAGTAGGGCTAGGCAGGGGAGAGACCTCCTCTGGTGGTGATGGTGTTTTTGCAATGCGGAGTGGACCTGAATCACTGGACAAGAATCAAAACAACGGTCAGGACAGACATATCACGCTGATTTATCACCTCGAAAATTTGATGCAATAGTTGAACTGCATCCCTTACGTAATGCCAGTGACCACAAAAGGCAGTATACACTGGAGATGAACTGAACCATTACATAATGATTAAAATCAAAACTGTAATTAAATACAATCAAAATGCAGTGATCTATAGTGTCAAAGGAGGTTTTAATTTTTGTGCGACCTTTATTTTTGGAACATATGCTGTAACTGTTTACCTGATCATTACAACTCGAGGGAAACAGAATACCTGCATTTCTTTCAGATGCTGTATTTGAAATAATGTTTTATGTATAAGTTTGTCACTATCATAAAATGGGAGCTGGAATTACTGTTTTCATTTCACACAGTTCTCAAAATAAAAGGCTATAAAGTTAAAAATCCCAGAAGAAGACACAACTATGGATAAAGCAAATAATTTTAAAAGCTCAGCAACTTCAGAAAGGTTTCAATAAAATAAAACACAACCAAGATTATTATACAGTTATAACTAGAGGGACGACTCACCACAACTATAAACAAGCAGTAGTCAAGTGACTTCAGCAGAGCTCTGCTGATACTAAGAAAAGATCTGATGAAGTCCTGAACAGGGATCTGCCTTTCCTGCGAAAGGACCTGGTAGAAACACTGGGACATATTCAGCTACCTAGAAATGCTGAAAGCTTACAACTCAGGGAGGCTATATACTACAGCATTCAATGACCACAGTACTTGGTAAGAGAAGAGCGAGTCCTACACATCTTCAGGGAGAACAGAAGCACTACATGATTGAGGACACCACACCATAAACATGTTCCTAATGCTAATGCAAGAAAAATTCATTCCTTGGAAAGGACAGACTTAGCTCACACTCACCACCTCTTTCTGTGGAAATATTAAAGAAGAAAAAATAAGCAGTTATTAAGAAATTTCTTTCCCAGGTACAATATTTACCTTCAGGATAGAGTATTCAGTAGCATACAAATTTTTAAGACATTTCTTTTTATACAGTTCTTTAAAGGAAATATTAGATAATGTACTCCTCTAATATCTACTTCTCACTTATTTAAAAAGGTAAACTGTCTTATTTTACAAAGACCCAATCCTGAGTAATGTTTTAGAGCACAACTGATAATAAAAACTCAAAATCTATCCAGAATTTCACATAAGGCTTTGTGAACAGTACAGCAAAAATATTATACTGTGTATAAGCTGTTATCCTTGCAGAAGTCTGAAGAAAAAAAAAAAAGCACTCAAAGCTGATGACCTATAACTAAAATCTTCCTCACTTGGAATATAGTAGATCTCAAAAAAGAGAGTAACATGGTAATACACGGCAATTTAAATATATATATGTATTTTTTTAAAAAGCATCTTTAAAATATGTTAAGAATATGCCTACTTATTTGTAGCTAGAATGCTATTATTTTTTTTCTCTCACTGATGGGAAGAAAACTTCAGTGGGAATGAGAATGTGTGCATGCTGGGCTCGGTCTAGGAGATACAGGTGGCCAAAATACTTGTTATACAAAAACTACTTGAAGTTTTCCCACACAATATTATTTTTCATCTCGTAAAAATATTTTACAAATGCTCTATGGGAAATGTAGTCTGACTCAGAAGTCCATCCTTCCAGGGCTGGAAGTGGTGATGCACTGAGTTGACAACTCCCTGGAGGCAGAGTGCAACTGCATATGAGCATGGATTAACACTGAATTAATCCAAAAAAAAATTGTGGACACATTCTTAATAAAATAGTTCTGAATTTTGCATTAGGTTAGAAACTCCAATATTTTATTCTTTGTCCTTCCAAAGTGAGATCAAAAGAAATGTAGAAATGTCAGCCATATGTTTGAGGCAGATGTTATGCTGCTTGGTCAGTCTTAATTGTTGCTAATCTGAGCCTGGCTTGAGGGCAAATTAGCAGTAGCCATAACATTGTTTTGATTGTTTCTCGATGAGCTGGGATTGGTTGGAAATTCAGGATTTATGTATTTATTTTAATTATCATTGTGTTTCATTAAGTGCCACTCTTTTATAATTTCAACCTTTTCTTATCACTATTACAGTACTGAGATCAAATTCTGGCAGAATGGCTTTGTTGTTCTCAAGTGAAAAATCAGAAATAGTGCACTAGCATCCAACAACCTTAAGAAAGCACCATCTGATTTTAAGCTTTTTTGGTTTTGTTTTTATTTTAAGACAAGATTGCTCTCAGAAGTCATTAAAAATATGGCATTTTGTGACATTCTTTTTTACTTCACAGTTTCAGCTTTTATGATACACTCTGATCCCATTTCCTGACTTTTCTCCATGAGCACAGGAGATAAAACATGACTTACAAAGGTTGGAATTCTCACCTAACCATATGCCTTTTGGAGCTAAAAACACATGTAATATTTCAAGGCTTTAAAAAATATTCTGAGAGTTAGCAACATTGCTGTAGACTAATCACCTAAGAATAAATGAGCTATATACTTAGCTGGTGCAAATTGGTGTAATAATCTACAGTGAACTAGGCTGAACTGCAACAGCTGAAAATCTGTCCCTTGTTCTTTTTTTTTTTTCAAAGGAAAAATAAGTGGGTAATGAAGCAAGTTTTGCACCTCTACTCATGTTGAGAACTTCCTCCAAGCTCTTCCTCATCTACTCTACTGAATGAACAAACCCAGTGACTGGGTTGTGCAGTGATCACTATATATGGTGTAGGTGATTACTACATGTTCTGAAACTTACTGCAATGCAATTCATTAAAATAAGAAATAAAGTCACCTTGGTGCTCCTTGAATGGTGAAGGCCTTGTCTGCATGCTGATCTCCCAGCTTCGTCATCACTTCATAGAGTTTGTGACATAGCTGAGAAAACAAAATACTTGCCTGAGTTTAGATGAAAAATTACAGTTGTGATTAAAACTACAGGTGATAAATC
The DNA here is from genome assembly GCA_013399115.1 of Anseranas semipalmata. Classification (NCBI taxonomy): domain Eukaryota; kingdom Metazoa; phylum Chordata; class Aves; order Anseriformes; family Anseranatidae; genus Anseranas; species Anseranas semipalmata. The sequence goes on along the minus strand of VXAA01003753.1, from coordinate 662,757 downwards.
TGGTCTGGTAACTGCTCTGATTTCTTTAAAATTGTAAATAGGTCCTTCCAAAAATAAGCAGTGCCATGTATATCAAAAGTCTAAGTGGAAACCTCTCAGAATTTATAGAAACATTCTCAAAGATAACACCAGTTCTTAAAAAAAAAAAAAAAAAAAAAAAAAAAGCTGGTTTTCAGAGAACAAGTTTATGAATGTGACTTACTGCTGTCTGCTCTCTGATGGAGGGAGTCACCTAAAGTTTGAAGCAACATGTGTAGCAGAGAAGACTCATGTTTTCCCCTCCAAAACGTGATCCCAACTGAAGTGGGACTTTGGTCAAGCAAGTTTGCTGTGCCTTTTTGGTTCCTATAAGTTAATAGGTTACTATTGATAATATACTACCACTTAGCGAGGTATTTAATACATTCAAAAGATCTTTACTGAAATTCCTGTATTTGTCCAATAGTGACAGATCTAATGTTGCATTGCTGACAACGTATATAATGGTCTTGAAGGGTGTGGTTGACATATTTCTCTTTTACCGATTAAAGCAATGAGATGCTTAGCAATTGAACATAGAAAAAACACTGAAGGCAAAAGTGTGCTAAAAAGAATGGACAAGATATTAAAATAAAAAGTGATTTTAATGCTACAACTGATAATGCACCAACATCCAAGATTGTATGGGCTACCTTTTTCTCAAGGAGAGTACAAAAATGGCAAGTAGAAACCAATATGAAAATTACAGTATAAATCTGGATCTAGGACAAATTCTCATCTGTGCTGCTGCTAGATTTTTACTGCTGTGTTACAAGACATTTGTTTGCTGTTATGTATATCATATAATCCATTATACATGAGATATTCATTTTACTCACTAAAGCTATTTCCTTGTGAAACTTGGCTTCGAGGCTGGATACATTTTTGAAGGTGTTCACGTAGAAGCCAACTCGCCTATGGAGGATAGCACAGGGAAAGAAGAAAAAGAATAAAGGATGGGGTAGGAGGGCCACAAAGGAAAATTAATTACATTTTTCCAGACCACAAGCAACATTCTTGGCTATTATTCTCAGAAAAGCAAACAATTGGATTGAATATCAAAACTTCAAACTCATTTGCTCGTGAATATTGCTGTTTGTGTTAAGAACCATAACATTTTACACTGCACAGAGCAAACGTCCATTCACAATGCACGGAGTTGAGCGTATTCCAAAGCAGGGGGCTTCAGCTTCTTTTGGAGAAGAGCAAGACTGGAAGAAGACTGGCACCAGTGAGGCACAAGCACACAGAAGGCAAAGCGTTCTAGGCACCACATCTTCCATCAGGCAGTAGGCAACCATTGCGTGGCATTAAGGACAGAGGTGTTGCTCTGGCACTGCGAGTGGGCGCAGCACCATGTTTACACAGCAGCTATCACAGCATCTAGGTGATGTTGGGTGTGCTTTAGGGCAGCTCTGAGGTATACTGATCAGCACTGCCTGGGGGTGGGTGTCCCTTGAACAGCCCTCCCTAATGAAACCAATCCTGAAACATATGAAAGAAAATATTTTCTAATACAGAACAAACATTTTTGCATATGCAATCAAAAATCTGCTTGCTTTGGGCGGGTGATTATGTGCCTTTCATACATTTTAACAGCAATAAGTGTTTTCTAAGGTTTTGAATTATTCTTTTTTCCTGTTTAAAATTCTCATGTGTAATTTCTCCTAACTTTTATTAACCAAAATCATCTTTGACATAAGAATAAGCTTGCAAAATGTCAACTCCATGGGTCATTTTCTTCCTGAAGAATTGTAATAACTAAAAATAGGACTCTGAAAGCATTTGCTTCCTAAAACATAGATTCTAATCTATGCCTATTGCTCAAATTAAATTTTATCTTTCACTGAGACAAGTCAGTGGGCACCACACATATTGAAATAAAAGGGTCCTTACTCTAAATTGTTAATATGCAGTTTTACTTTTAGTAAACCCATAAAACAAATATCTTGAAACGTTAAGCTTTTCAACTGAAATAGACAGAAACACCACAGGAAAACTCTCTATTGATCTCAAATTTAACAGGAATTAGTTCAGAAGGCAGAGAAGAAAAAGGATACTTCAGTGACTCACAACACACTTTCACTCCAGACTGTCATTTGTTAAAGAATGTAGCACACTAATGAGATGCTTATTTCTCTACTGCTTTTGTTCTCCTGCTCATTTTCCGTATAAACACAATGTATGGTTATACATCCCAAATGAATGATCTATTCCATCAAATGTTTTTACATTACAAACATAGTCAGTATAAAACTATGAAATGTGTATTCTGAAGTAATCATAATTAAATATTATTTTTTCCTTTCTTATATTGCTTTGCTATTATTTTATAGGAACTTGAAAACAATTGCCATTAAATCTTTATACCCTTGTAAAATTCTTTGCTTTGATACCTTTTACAGAAAAATGACCTATAAATAGACCCATTGCAAATCTTCTAGAACAGTGTGTGGCTGCTTTGTATAGTTACTCTTGACAGTGGAGATATTTGATCCTTTTTATCAATGTGGCTTTTTTTTTTTCTTGAAAGGATCAGGTGTCCACCATCAAGGTTTCTGAGAAAGGTGATGGAAGCATTGGGCTGTAGTCTCAATCTGCCATTCTGTGCTCTGCCACAGATCTTTATCCATAAATGGAGACATTTTTGCACTTTATAATGAAGATATGATAAAGTATCTTAAGTGCCAAGATACAATGAAAGAAATAAGCATAAATACATTTACAATAAGTATAATTTTGGATTATTATCAGGCATTTTCCCTTTTACTATTTCAAAAAGATGATGGATAGGATTTCAAGATTTTCTATTGGCTCATTAAAATCCCCTAGTTCCCCTTCATTAGTCTCCCTTTAGGCCTTTTAGACAATATCTGCCTAGGCTTACCGTGACCAGAGAGATGGCAACTCTTCTTGCAAATCAGTGTTAAACTCTTCAAATACTTTCTGTGCTTTTTGAAACTCTTCTTCTGCCTAAAACAAAAACAGGGTGACTTCTCCTATCACTATAAGACATAGCAAAACCTGGCAAAGCTGTTTTTGTGCTTCTTTGTGTGTGTGTGTGACTGTATTCAAATTTTTATTAACAAAGTATGTGACTCAATCCCAAGCAACAAAGGCCAACATAGGACTTGCTGTCCCCTAAATTGTCCCCTAAATCTCATCAAAAGAGAAAGTTAGGGCTCAAATGGGACTCACTCCTAAAATTGGCTCACCGTGCCCTCCCCATCCAACAAAATACTTAATATGCATTTATCCTTAAGAATATCTATCACTAGTTCTACTTCTGAAACAGGAAAGAGAAGAGAAACTTTGTGCTAGGTCTCTGCACAGAAATGCAGATCCCCAAATTGTCTGTCAGCATCCTTCTAAGCGTGCTACCTTGGTAATCCTGCCTTCGTCTTTTCTTTTTGAGCTCTGCAGAGCTTCTAGATGATGCCTTGCGCTGTCGTAGTCCACTAGCTTTCTGCTTCGTTTTGCAATGCGAGTCTGTACAGAGGTAAAAATGAAAGTCAGCACAATTTACACTTCTTTTTTAAAAATTATTTTACCTATGTAGTTATTCAAGTTTTTTATATGTTTTCATTCTCCCTCACCTGCCTTTCATATCTGACTTACTATAATATCATAAAGGAATATGGGCATGGAAAAAGAGACATACTAATCACCTTATTTTAAAAAAGAAAACCATTTGGTTTGGAAGGCTTTTTTTTTTTTGTGGGTGTAGTGAGATATCAACGTTAGGCAAGAATTGTCTCATTCTCCTGCTAATAAGTGGACCTGCTAAACTCACAGTAACACTGTCTTTTCACCTTATACATACTGTGCAAATTTAATCAATAATTAACATTTTTTTTTTAGAGCAGAAAAAATGCTTAAAACATACTTCTCAGTACTTCTCAGAGGCTGCTCTGACACACAACTTAGATATAATATATTAGGAGCATCTAACATAAAATAGGAATTCTAATTTAACTGCAAAAGTTCTTTGATATATACTAACTTTACAAAGCTCTATATTATATGTGAATTCCACATGCTGAGAGGACATAAGCACAGTTTGACTTTGGAGCAAGTTTGAGACTGAATATCAGAAATATTGGGATTTTTTTTGTATTAGTTCCTAGTGTGAATGTCAAAGGAGATGGCTGTATGATACCTATTCAATTCTAAATCACCACAAAGAACTTCCAGCTATGTCCATACAGCCACATCGAAATACTAAAGTATCTACCTCTCACTTTTAATGATTCTTTATTCCATACATTTCATTTAGCAGCCACCTCTCTGGACTGTACACCAGGAGAGACCTGGGAGAGGCTAGAATCTGCATAACAGTCTCTCCTCATGTGTACTACAAAGTCTTATTATAACTAATTAAAAGACAGGAACCATGGTTTAGTTAAGAGAAAGATACTTAGATATCCACAGGTGCATCTAGCCAATAACAAAAGGCCTATTTTTCATCTTGTATTTGTCTGGCATTTTAACAGCTGAAGAGCTTAATTTGTCCTTGTTGAAGTCGGTGAGAATTGTCTCATACCAAATAAAATTGGAGCAGGAAAAAACACTGTAAAAGCTTTATGCATAAAGGCTAATTTACATCCAAGTACTACAGCATGAAAATTATTTTGAAAAATTAGCGCAGCCTGATGTCAACGATTAGCTTACAGAACAAGATCTTGTACACCTCAGAAGAGAAAGACTCCCCCCCCAAACTTTTTTTTTATTTGTAAAATTTCATTTTATGTTTATTTTATGAATCAACAGTAACTGATGATATTTACAAATTGTCCTTTATAGGGAAACATTACTGTACTTTGATATCAGGAAATTGTCCTAGATATGTATCCAAGGTCAACAACGATCCATCCACCAGTTTTTGATGGAAGTCTTCCCAAAGTTCATCACATTTCTGTAAAGGCAGACAGAAAGAGAAAAATGTACTTAGTAGTTTAATTCCACTTCCAGCCTAGGAGAAATACAAATATAAATGGTACAGATTAATCTTTCCAAAGTTTTAAAATGTTCTTTATGGCAATAAATCAGAATGCAGTTATAAATTAAATTAAAAAGAATACCTTGACATTGCAAGCTTTAATTAACAACAAAAGAAGTTTCAGTTTAATAATTAGTTTTTTCATTCTTTCAGCTACTAAGTGCTGTGTGAAAATAATGCTATCATGAATTCAAATTCTTCCTCAGGGTTTCAGATTCCTGAGGGTCACCAATGCAGAATCTGAAGCGGCCGTAGCACAGAGTATGCTCACTGATGATGAACCTTCCTTACAGAGAAGAGAAGTACAACTAGAAATAATAAAAAGTAAATAAAAGAAAGGAAAAAAAATAAAGTGGGTTTAGCACCCATCACAAGGATTTGTAAGCTTAGTTTTGTTTAGTCATTTTTCAAATAAAACCTGTGGAGATCCACCATAAGAAAGGTCCATACTTCTCCACATAATTTTTGTGCCATTAAGGTGCATTTGACAAAATGGCTGGCTTACAGAGCAAACTCCACCTTGCACTTCTACAGGACTAGGATTCCAGATCTGAAATGTGCCAACACAAATAGACAAAATAAACAAATTCATCCCAGAAGCTACGGTGGTTTTCCCCAGTCCTCTTTGCAGCTTGTGGGCAGTCACTCTTCATAGCTTTCAGGTTTTTAAGAACATGTTAATGCAGCTGATATGACAAAGAAAAGGGTGCAATTCCTTGCCAAAAGCAAAATCCTGCTGCATAGTGACATAGTGCTTGAGGTCCTGGGTTTTCCATCGAGCAAGTCATTAGCACATGTTAAACATCCTGTTCCCCCTTCTTTTTGCACATTTCAAAATGTCTGAATTTCCCTTTGATGGCAGGGAGGCTAAAGGGGGCTGTTATCCTCACTGTCAAGCCCGGAAAGCTATTCCCTAGTGTTTACTTTATCACGAACCACTATAGGGCATATTGTAAATGCTTTGTGATGTCAGCGTTCAGTTCATTAATTTTCTACCCTAATAGAGTCCCTAATGGATTATTACAATCTATTAATCATGCTTATAAAATACCTCATTTATTAAGACAATATTTAATCACAGTGGTCTACAGAGCAGTGCAGCATTAGATCACAGCAAGCAACTGCCAGTCCTGTGCATTTGTATCTTGTTGATATACACGTTAGACAAATTAAGATCATGGAGTTTTTCTAAAAGCTAATAGGACCAAAATCTTTGTGGAAGAGTCCTTTAAGCCATTATCTTTCCTACCACACAGTACTAGGTCATTTTGATGGACTCCTTTTGGAACAACCATTTATATCTTGGACTGCACAGATAAATTATTCTTTTAAATTGCAGGTTGATGGATGTATAAATCTACACTTGTGTCATATTGGGAAAAAATAGGAGCAGCGATTCTGTAATATTGCCCACATGAGTCTCTTATTAACAACACGCATCTAACATTTATCTCTATACCCAATAGAGATTAAGGGTCAAATTTTGGTCCTTGTATACACAATTACAAATTTCTGAGTATAAAATCTAATAGTCTATAGATATATGATGAGATGCTACAGCAAGATACAGCAACAGAGCTTCCAGCCATTTAACCTAAGAGGATATAAATGGTATGGTATCTTAACTTACACTGTTTGGAAGTTGAGTGCTTTTTAAATCAAAAACATGTCATGCCTTCAGCAGCAAAGAAGGGTAGAGGAAGGCAACCATTAAGAAGAAAGCAATTATTAGGCAGATTTGGGAAGACTGCTGTCTTCCAATTTCTTGTTAATCATATTATCCAGGAGGCCTTGCACATTGAATGCCAGGTGGTTAAAAGCTGCGTTGATAACAGTTTGCACTTTCTTGTCACCACCAGCACTTTTGCTGACATAATTCCCCCAGAATTAAGGACATTTACTTAGACAATTCAGAGCACCTAAAGTCAGACTCCTGCAGTATCCTCTAGAAAAGCCTATATTTCTCAATCACTGAAGGAACCTAGTAAAGGCTAAAGTAAATAGCACCCTGCAACCTAATTTGGCCTTAAATTCTAGATTCTTGCCAGAAAGAGATGAATGTCCCGTGAGATACTCTGTTTAGTGCTACAGGCTTAGTAGTTGTTATATGACACACAAGAATAAGCAGATTTGATAATTTTCAACATTCAATTGAAACGAAAATCCTTACTGTAAAACTGCATCTAAGATACCTTGTACAAACCTGTTAGTCAGATGCTATCAGAACCAATTCTGCTCATGTTGCTATTGACATCAGTGGAAGCTTATGCCAGCTACTTTGTAAAACAGACATTGTAAATGAGGCATCTGGTCAGCAGGAGGGCATTTCACACTACCACTAAGTTCTGTGCTCAGAAAATGGGATTTAATGAAATGGGATTTAATGAAAACGAAGATTTAAGGGAAATTTCAGATATACACTTCTCCTCAATAGCTCAGATTAATCCATTTGCAGCCAAAATACTACTTCTTTCCTCTTTCCACACATCTTACCTCTCCAATCATTTTCACATCTTCTCGTCCGTACCAATCTGGCTCATACACTTCATGGAGAGACTCTGTAAGCTTCTTTGAGGCATCTTGCATCCCTGTAATTAGAAAAAGAAACATATAACTGCAAACTACAAGAAACAGTTGATAAATATCTTTATTTCAACCCGCATGTACCCCACTTCCCTCTGCCATGTGTAGAATATAATTCGCAAGAGCTGAGAGAAAACATTTATGTTCAGCCAGTTCTCCCAGGTTAACGAGAAATGTCCCCCATAGTACGATTAACCCATACGAATATGCATGAAAAAAATCCTAGCAGATTAGGAATTTCATTTGCTTTTCTGAACTAAATGTATCTGAACACGAAAACAACTCTGAGGGTCGGCCTGCCCGCTAAAGACATTTAATACCTCATCAAAAGACATCATTCAGAAGCCAAAAAATAGCAGCTTGCCTTTGGTTATTCTTGGCTCTTCCTTCCTATAGAATAGTTTCCTAGTTTGTCCATGCTGCTGCCTTATGGGAATTGCTGACTTAGGAGAAAAGCTAGAAGGGTTCTACCCTAAACAAAAGTGCTCCCCAGAATGGGAGAGGTTGTACAAAGGCACGATATATCTTAGGATTTCTTTGTTTCCTTATTTTCAAAGATATTTAAGTCTCAGGAGCTTTCATATGTAAAGTGATTAAGAAAAAAAAGTTTGTTATTCTTGTGCCCAAAATAATGACGGTGACCTAAAGGTATGCAAGTAACGAAGCAAAGGACTGGCAAAAGCTGAGGCACTGTCTGCAAGGCAAGGGAAAAGAGATGTCTGAACCTGGGGAGTATGTTGTAATGGACCTGGCTTTATGGAGAACAATTATCTTGTATGCTGACCTAATACGTTTAGCTGTATGTGGAGCCCACTGCTTATTTACACTTGCAGTGGGGTGGTGTCCACAGAGAAGTGCACTGAGCCAAACTGCATCAGTCACCTTTGGAGCTCTTGCCACTGCAGATGAAACAACAACTGGCACTATTTACTGTTATGACTCTGTAATACAAAGAAGATCCGAATTAAACATAAAGTAGCTTCCATTATATTACAAGGAAGAGCCTAAAGTCTTCAGTGGATCATTTTGACCCCAGTGAATAAATTGCTGCCCTCAGTGAAGGCAATGGGGTTTGCCTTTCTGTTTTGATGGAGCAGGAATACATTAGATGTTGAATATGGTTCAGAAACAAGTGAAACAAAACTGATCTCACATAAGATGCTAAGTTCAGAATCAGTAATTTTAAAATGACTAATTTATTTCAACTTCTTTGCAAAATCTGAACAACACTAACTGCTAAGAATATTTTTTTGACCTAGTATTAACTTAAAAAAAAAAAAAAACTCTCATTTTTTTCTCCAGCCAAAGTCTGTTTGCTGCAGAACATCTGTGCTGTCTTGAAAATATCTCTAGTGTCATTTTCAGATTTAATTGCTCAGTGGCTGGATTTAGGAATAACATCAAGCTTTCACCCTTTAATCAAAAGGTGCTGTGCCAAAACAGAGTATTTGATTTCTTCAGGGATCGTCTTGGGGCTGCTTCTAAATGACAGAGCTCAGCTCGGAGAATTTGTATAGCATAAGGACTTAAGATGCATTTCTTCCTTCCCTCCTTTGTGGTTAATGTTTAGGATAATATATCACTGGCTAGGAAAGAGTTACTGAAAAGAGATTGTGTTTGTTTTTGTGTGTAATATGCCAGATTACAGTAAAATACAGATGATCTTCATATATTTTTCCAGGTAGGACTCTCTTAAAATCTTCTTTAATGCCACTGCAAATTAATAAACTTAGGAGGTGAGGCAAAAGCAGCATAGTATTGCCATGCTTAAGAAGGCTGTATTCTGTCCACTCGGGGCGAATGCACAAATGGGGAAAGTTTGCACATCCCTGCTCACATTTGATCCTTTCTGATACCTGAACTCCTGCCCTTGAGGACACTGCATGCTAAACCTGCAATATATGTTCTTGCGGCAGCATGCTAACACAGCTTCCTTCTAATCTCTCCTGCAGTCTGCATTCAGTTCAGTCACAGACCAGCCTTGGGTAGAGCATCTTTACCTATGCAGATTTTTTTGTTAAATACTATAGAATTCGGGCATGTATTTGCTTAAGAGAGTAAGTAAAAGACACTTAATATCCTGTGCTTGAGGCATACCAACTTGCACCAACATTTACATGGTTTTCAATTCTGAGAATCTGGTAATCTTTTATTCAAGCATAATCCCTGCAAAAGGCATCAGTCAAATCCAGCTGCAGTGTGAGGCAAGGGGCATTATAACATTTGGCTACCTTGGTCAGGAGGATTCAGTTAACTTAAACCAGAGAACAAGACACCCAGAGAACACCCAGGCTACTCTTTTCCTGCTGTATCTATACCGTATTTACTGCAATTCTTCAAATGAGTGCATAGGTAAACACTAATATGGTGGCTTCCCATTCTTTTTCATGCCTACATGCATAAACTTACAATGTCCATTTATTTATATTTTAGTTATTTATTTTTATTTTATTATTTTTTTTATTTTTATTTTTTTATTTGGCTGGTTTTCACACTGAATTATTTCTTACATGCTGATACCTTATATGTATTATTCAGCACTAAAGTTAAGAGGATTAGTGTCATCCATAGACTGCAGGCTATCTCTGCTGTTTTCAGCTGCTATCACTAAAAAGATAAATTGTTTAAAGCAAGTCATGAAAACATTATGAAATGTGAAAGTATTTTTTACTGCTGATGAACAGTTATAAATTTATATTTAATATCAACTGTTCCATTAAGTACCACTTATTCTTAGTAACTGGGTCACTTATTTAATAACTATAAATGCCAAAATAATTGAATTGCTTAGGAAAAATGATGCTAAATAATCCATTTACTGAAGTCTGAGGCTCTAGCATGAAATCATCCCTCTTTATTTGGGTAAGTGCCCGTCCCTGGAACCCCAAAGGATTCCTAGAGGTACACATACAGTAGGGATCCTCAGAGGGGGCATGCAGAGACATTCCCATTACAGTGCCCTAGGGATGGCAGAGGGTAGGTGACTCTTTACCATCACATATCCCATATACTCAAGTTCGCATGGAGATTGAGACCAGCCTAGGACTCCATGCCAACCTCAGGACCCCACATACTGTGGGGTGTCCTCATGCCCTGACAGGGAAATCTAGGCAGAATCATGGAGAAAATTCTATCTTCCCAAATGAGCAAGGCACCTTGGTCTGCTCTTAATATTTTATTATTTGAATGGGGAAGAGAGCTTCACGTAAGGTTCTCCAGGGAAATGAAAGGCTCTCCTGCCACATGGGTTGATTAGAGTTTGCACTAGAACAACTCAATCATTTCATAATTCATTGCTAAATTTTACAGAAAGATTAATAGTTTTATTGCTTCTAAGAAATTAAATGACTGATTTTAAGATTTGTGTGTCTGAAGGATATGAGAAATTCTGTCAGCCACATACTGACAACCAGACAGCAAAGCTGCTTACAGCCCTTCAGAACCTCCATTTTTCTTTCTATAGACCAGTTACTATTTCTCACTACACCAAGCCACATACAAAATACTTTTTTTATGATGCAGATTCCTTTTCACCTCTGTCACCTTCATGCAAATCCAGGTATATACCTCCCCATCTGCACTTGTACTTGCAAAGAGCTCAGGGTAGAAAATGGGAGGCTGATTTAGGATTTCTTTAACAATTGGCCCATAAAACCTTCGAAGTCACCTACAGCTCTCAAAAGCTTAAAAAAACAATCATGGAGTAGAGAATCCAGATACACGTTGCCAAGGAGACAGGAAGAGACAAAGGACCGAGGCATGAGATGACTATAGCTATGGGAGATGGTACACAGCATTGTCGGTACAAACACCACTGATGCATAGCAGACATGGAACTACCATTGCAGGTGAAATAAAGCAGCACATAAAAACCATTCAGATTTACAACAGCTTTATTATATGGTTCCTCTGGGTCCTTGAATAATCGGCAGTAAAGGTAAAGATCCAGCTGAGACTACGAAGCGCCTCTGAATTAGGGAAGGAGTCTGAATACAGCAAAAATTCTATTACTACTACACTTGATTCTATTACTTTAAGAATGTGTGACGCTAAACCTCAGAAAATGTCAAGTATATTAAAACAAAGGGATAAAGGGTGATAAGAAGAATCCTTCGACCATTCCTTGCTTAAATTGTGCCCAGATCTCATACTTCAGTTTTCATTATTCAGTCAAATGACAATTACTAGAATTGACAACATTCCAGCTTCATAAAATGCATTTAGTTAAGAGTTAGCTATCTTGCCAATTCCTGAAACCCTTTAAAATGAACCCTATCAAGTGAACTGCTTTTTTCACACCTATAAGAATATATGGATATCAAGTGCATTTATATGATCAACCCTTTCCCCTGCAAAATGAACCACTGATTACAGCATGCCTCCAAAGCCCAGATGTCCCACATACTGAAATCCCACTCCAGTGCCTAAATATCCATAGTGGAAGTTCCCATGCTTTTCTGCATAGCCTTCCCAAAATTTTTAACGATGGCTGTCCTCCAAAGAATAGCAACACAGAGCCTGTAGCAGTTGCCAGATCTCCTTCTACCACTCAAAATCTGGAGGGGCTTTTGCCACTGCTGAGCTCAACAGCTCTGGGGAAGACCCAGAGCTGCTTATTGTGGACTACTGATCTGGGCCACTGTCCCACTCCACAGCAGGAACGTGTGCCAGCACATGTGCCAAGGATGGCTTGTTCGCTTTGATGAATAACATTTTTTAGGCTTTTGTGATCTGCTTATGACTGGGTCTTTTTTAAGACATGAAGATAACAAAGTGTTAGCAAACACTTTACATTCCCAGGGAGAAAGTCAGTCCAAGTTATTTTCAAATACAGACTTACAGGCTGCAACAAGAGAAAGATGCAGAACAGAAAAGCACAGCTAAAAAGGCAAAACTTGCACAAGGAAAAAAATCACACAAAGTTAAAAGTAAAACTTGGTGCAAAGAATAGCCCACTAGACAGTAAACCAGCAAAAGGACCACTAATGCACAAAGTACAAGGAAAAGAAGAGAGTCGGAGAAAGAAAATGAAACATGGAGAGGAGGATTGTTGTCACCAACACGGAAATCAAAGCAGCATGTAAACAGTCAGCCTACGTGATAGAGAAGCCATCTGGCCAAACAGCCTCATCACGCCGCTTCTGGCTATGCATACAGCTGATAATGAGTGTGGGGAAGGGAATAACTGAAAAATCAGAATGTAAAATCAGCATCCAATGGGTCCCCAAAAAAACAAAGGATGCTGAAATTCCTTCTCAAAAAAAAAAAAAAAAAAAAAGTAGGTGAAAATTCTTCAAAAAAAAAAAAAAAAAAAAAAGACATTGTGCAAATCCCTACAAGGAGAATTACCTCTTGTCTGGTATAGGACATTCCTTGCCCAGCCCATCCAGCAAATAACAGTCAAAGACATTAAGCTACTGCTCTGCTGTTCATCTTACACTTCTCATCAAAAGGAGCTTCCCTGCCTGTCAACAGCTGATGAAGCTTTGTTATGACACAGTGATTTCCAGGGATGTCGATATTGTTTTATAACATTTTTTCTACAGGACTGGAGACAGGTTAAAAATATGTACATCTACAAATTTTATTTATTTATTTATCTCAAGAAGCCATTAGTATCTCAGTGATGGTCACCAACTCATATTCCCTTGCCTTTAGGACCTGGCCTCCAACTCCTCTGAACAGAGGTGGGATGAGAGAGAATAATCTCTGTATATAGTGCTTAGTTGAGTGTGCTGGATTTATGAATGTGCACTAGTATTTAAATAGCTGTTTCTTTATTCTCTGATATTTAATCACTGACCATTGAGCTTCTGCTACTTGGACCAGTATCAAAAGATCTCATCCGATTTTCAAACTTAAAAAAAATAAAATAAAATAGATCCAGCAGTCAGAAACAAATGAGAAATCACAACATCTCAGGGAGCATGATTTTAGAGGGAGAAGATCTATCACCCAATTTGCAATATCTGGAAATGTACGGAAACCTGCAAACCTGCAAGGGATCTTTTGCCTTGCTTCGAGTATTTTGTATTCTAGCATTTGCAAAGACAAGTAACAACATGTGCAGATTTTGTGGGTGCTCTGGGCAGCAGTTCTGCACACAAAGGACAGCTGAGGATAACCCATGCATGCAAAACTATGTGCACGAGTTGACAACGAAGCTGCAGAAACTCTAGCAACAGATTAAAGAGCCTGTGCCAGATCCAAAACAGAAAAGAGGATGCAGCCATTACTTGTATTTGCCTTTATATACCTTAAACAAGCTTACTTGTCTCAACTTTTATCAAAAGTTTGCTTAATGAAAACATGTCTTAAAACTTAGAAATCACCTTTGATGGCTGCTAAATATGCTCTCAGTTCTCTCTGAAGCCTGGAACCCTCTGCCTGGAAAAGAAAAAAAAAAAAGTAAGTAAAAAGACATTTCAGTTTTATCATTGCAAACACATTTCAGTTATATTTTATGCCTTAAAACTTACATACACTATGTCAAACTTAATAAGAGCAATTTCATAAGCTATCTGATGAATAGTGTTACACGTTGTAAGCATACACATGTTCATACAGAAAAGGTGTCCTGCCCATGATGCTATGCATAGTGTACTATCTAGGTTAAAATTTCTAGTTTTATCAGCCATTTGGACAGGGAAGAATTCCAGTCAAAGAAGAACAGGTATTTCCTACAGCCATGGTCCAGTTCAAGTCAGCCCAGCCCATGCCCTAACCTCAAACACAAAAAAGTATAATCAAGAATGCTGCATACCCTTTTGAAATAACCCAAAATAAGACCACTCCAGACTTACAGAAAATCCATGCCCTTACACAAATGGCTTATTACTTTGCAAACAGTTTTCCAAATATTGAAATATTTTGCAAGCAAATAATTCCTAAAAAATAATAGTGTCAGTTATTTTGTTTAGTTTGGCTAATGCATCTTGCAGTCTGCTGTGAAGTCTCAACTGTTTCTTCAGCAAATGAATCAAAATGATCTTTATCTTATATCAACAGTCTTTTAAAAACTCAGACTAAACAGAAGAAAACAGGTTGCTTTACTTTATCTCTGACTGTATCACAACTTGGACTTCACAGCTCCTAGGAGTTGCAATAAAATCTGTACTACACTATAGCACATACACTATTGCTAAAAAAAAAAAAACACCTCTTCTCCAGGACACTTTCAATAGCCTGAAGATTTTGGAAACCCACTATGCTTATTGGTTCCCAATATCCTTCAAAGTACTTATTTAAGTGCTTGGAAACTATAGGAACATCAGCTTGCAGTCACATTTTCTCACATACAGCTACACCATATGGAAAAATCAGCTGCAAAATATGAGTGACTGCTTTGGAGTTTTTCTCATATTTTTCATGTGATAGTTAAACCCCAAAACAGTGCATGTGTGAGTGCTTCAGGAGACAGAGTCTCAACTTGTACAAGCTGTCATAACTCCACTGAAGTCCAAGGACTTCTGATGTCAGTAAAAGATTTGCCATTAGCGACAGCAATGCTCAGAGCATTCAGATACAGAGAATCATAATAAATTCAGATTGAAAGGGACCATCTTGGTCTTTGAATCTATCTACAACCACATTAAATCCAAATGGTGTTTCTCAAAAAACACTCACTTGCCTAGGCAGTACACACATTGCAACATACAGATTACATCCACCAAACACTTGCCCCTCCCAGCTCTCTAAAGGGAATTGAAGGCCTTGGAAACTGAAGATCAAAAGCCCCCAGACTGCAATGTATGAGAAGAAGAGAGCATGTGTTTTAAGGTCCTGGAAATCTTAAAGAATATAGAAGGCAAAAACACCTAAGGGGGCTTAGAAAGCAGACTGAATTCTCTTTATGGATTCATCAAAATGAAAGTATCTTTTACACTAATTTTATCTGTAGCAAAGCTCCTTTTCAAACCTAAATCCATTAATCAGCTAAATTCTGAGCACGGGAATAGACCCACCAGGGTGATATCTGAGAAGACTCTGAGCATCAGTAAAAGCACAGGAGCACCTAGCCCATCAATCTGTCTCTGGTTTGGGACCACATTCGATGCTCCAAGGAAAGGTAAACCCCTCCCTTGCTCCAGGATTGAAGTTGCACATCAAGGTAGGTGTCAGGCAGGTACTGGTTGTGATAATCAGGGGATTAAATCTTAGGCTTAATTACTTACAACACAATAAAGAGTAAGTTCTAAGAGCAGTGGTAGCTTGGTGTTGTGTCCCTTATGAAAATATAAACACGTATATATTCATATTGGTTAGTCAAAAGTACCACCCTAACACATCGTAACAACACATTTTATCGTCCTACATAACACGGTAGCATCCTAACACACTGCAGAAGCAGACTTTTTTCTACTTCTTTCCATGCTAGAAGGGGAGGCAGAGGGATGACAGAAGTTGTCTGCTTTCCAGAAAGCAAGGCATTAAATGAACAACAATGCCAAGGAGGAAAGGAGATTGAACCAGGGGGCAGAATTTCTCACTCTGAGATCTGAAGAGGAGTATCTGTAAATGCAGAAGAAAGAGGAGGGAAGTTCCCCTTTCATGCATGTCAGTCTCCTTCTGGGAGGATCCCTTGTACTCAGAAGCCACATGAATGTACAGAAATTATCTTCCCAATTTGTATCTTCCCTAGCATGAACACTAGTATAGCCTTTTATCTTTGAAGAAAATGGTAAGTAGGTACAGCAACTTCATCGTGATCCAGCTGAATAGGTATGAAGATGGTAACAAGTTTTAGTTATTGAAGAATTTCTCATGTTTTTAAACCAGAAAACTGCAGCTGAAAGGCTCTGAACTCTGTTAGCTGCTCTCATTGCCAGTAAAAGACCTGTATTTACTCATACACGTGACATTTTGTCACTAAGGATAACTAGCTTACTAGTTATTAACTAGCTTATTGGAATATATAGCATGTAATGGACACACATTACTCAAACACTATATTTATAGCTGGACAACTGCACAGTTCTGCTCCTGGTATCCTAAACCCCTGGGAGATCTGTTGTGGTTGGTTAGTGTCAGGAGTCATCAGCAACCACTGCTCAGAAAAATGTTTAAGAAAAAGTCAAAGCAGTAAAACATGATGCAAATATTTTGCCATATGTGCTGTTATAAATTCTGACAACTCATTCAAAAGTATAATTTTTAACACAAATCTCCCTCAGTCCAGCTTATTAATAGGTCACAAAGCTATTGAAATATCTAAGCTGCATAGAGACATACGTATTTTCCTTCATTAGCAAATGTTGTATGACACATGACATTAAAGCACCCATGGGCAACGGCTGGCTTCCATTAAATTTGAGAGTAAGTATCTCAATAGTAACAGAATTAGACCCTTCTATAAAATACCAGAAATACAAATTTGCATCAGAAATCTTCAGCCCTGTGAATTCTGCAAAACGTGCTTCTGCTCTACACATTTTGCAACAGAAAATTCCCTATTAGTGAAGGTCAATGCACTTTTATCACTTAACACGCTAATTATTATTCACAGGATGAAAATATTGCATTGATGGCTCACACACCTTGCAAACCATCACAAAGCACTATTTTTAAGATTACTACATATTTAATTTTTCCCCTTATTGATACACACTTTCTCCTTTTTGGTCTGTCAGAGGAAAGCATCTGGTGGCTCTGAAACCACTGCTCCAAGTGTCTTCATTAAGGCCATCGATTTTGTTAATCGAGATGCAGCTTCTTGAAGGAGAATGAAAAATAGATGTCATTTTGCAGATGTTGTGCTCCTCTGCAATGAGATTTCCCAAGAGAGCACTGATGCTTCCTTTATCATTTCATAATTTGTTTTATTTGTTTTATATAAGGTAGCAAAATGAGTCAGAGTATCATAACATGCAAGAAAACTCCAGGGAGAAATCTCAATAGTATATGTAATAGCGAACTTCTCACAATCTGGTTGTTTGGTAACAGCAGATGTGTTCTCACCAGATTCCAGCACTAGAAATCAGTGTTCCTAACTCACCTGGTCAAACTCAACATACAAATTACCAAAAGTCTGTCAGGCAATCCTGTGCATATGAGTGAGGGGGCATGCTGATCCCCCAAAATAACATCTCTCACTAGGAAAATTGTTATAATTATCTACAGTGATGTCCCAAACTACAATTTGTTATTTTGAACATTATATCAGAGGGTCAGTGCTGCTGTCAGATACCCTTTTCTACTCTCTGGTCTTATTACATGGTCAGTGTTATGTAGCTAGTAGAGACACACGTACCCGATGAGATAAGGAGGCTCAGTGTTTCAGGATCATCTGTCATCTACAGTCACAGGTTTTATAGACCTCTTCAGAAGGATTAAGCCTTTTCAGCAATACTGATTTCTGTGTACATTTGGTTTTGGTCTTGTTTGTTTAAAGCATAGTATTTAGGTATGCCTTAGCAATGGAATTACAAGAGCCACAGCACAGCTGCCATAGGCTAGAAGCCTGAAGAGACCTACAAAAACTTTTAATGACTAAAACCATAAAACACATGGTTTCTATCTTACTAGCTTTTGCTTTCTGATGCATCAGAAAAATCATTGCTTCTACTCAGAAATTAAAGGCCACCTTGCCTCCACGAAAGGTGGAATCAGGTGACCTATTTCCTAGGCTCATTTATTCACAGCTTTCCAGGCAGAACAGAAGAGTTTGATTTTTCTATCATGTCACACACAGGATGTAAACACAATACATCTTTACTGGAAAGGTCAGCATGTCATGTGCTTGATACCAAAAACAAATAAATCACTCCACTTTAGCAAGAGTCAAAAGCACTGTCAATGCTGAGCCTGGAGAATAGGTTACTTACTAACCTGCCCCACACAAACGCAGATCAGCTAATTATTAATGCAGCTCTGAGTCTAATATTGGAATTCTGTTATTTCATCACTAATGCATCAGGGAAATAATTCATATGAAAGCACTTTCTGTATCACCTGGCAAACACCCTCTGTTGTAATATGCAGTTATTAGCTGCAACGTAAAGCATGGCTGTTGCTCTGTTCGCAGTTTTATTTATTTACTTGATAGGCCTTTAGGGAACTCGGAAGTATGAATGCAAAGGACTATTTCATTAAGTGAAGTTTAACAATAAAAGAGGCTATTGGGATGCACCCTTAATTCAGTATGAAATATATCTGCATACCACAATACCCTATTTTACCATTTTCCTCCTCCTTATAGTCCCTAGAACTATCTTCCAAATTTGGACTTTTTTTTCTTACAGAAACACATTTCTTCTTTTCTATTTCTACCAGCTGTGAGAGACTAAAGGTTTGAATTATTTGTCTAGTGTGTCACTTGAAAAAAAAGGTGGCTTGCAAATTGCTCTGGAAACACAGAGGTTTTCAGCATGCCAATACCCACCACGACAGCACCAAATTTGTGGTCCACCCACCAAGAAGGCTCAAGAGAAAGAATTCCACCATTCTAGTAATGAAGTAACATCATGAGTTGAAGGACACTGCATCAAATCAATCAGGCTCCTCAGGCAGTTTGGACTAATCCAAAAAGTAAGAACTTTCAAGGTAAGTGCCAGCATCCTCTGCCCCATGTTAGTAGTGGCACCCAACAGCCAAGTAAGAAAGCTCAGTGCCTGCAGCAATGCTCTAACCACCTTTTTACTTCTGACTACTGCTGCCCAAACCAACTCACTCTGTTTGAGATGAGGGCTGAGCAGAAAATACTTGGTGCCCTCTCTAAATGAAGTCCCAAACTTTTTGCTCTCTTTTCCCAGTGCCTCACAACTAAACCTCTCCTTCCCCATGCTAGGATTCTACCTTCACACCTATTCCTACAATCATACTCATGTTCCCTAATTAGGGCGCAACTAATGATTTTAATGTATATTTCAGGTGTGCAAGGTCAGCAAGTGCAGAATCTACAGGTATATGGCTAAAAGTAGCCTACACGTACAGATTTTCTGATTTATAGATTTTCTGTACATACAGATTTTCTTCTGAAAACTATACTTTCTGAATACATATTTAGCCCGTGTATGCCTATAGCTGCATATTCATAACTATATTC
The DNA here is from genome assembly GCA_013399115.1 of Anseranas semipalmata. Classification (NCBI taxonomy): domain Eukaryota; kingdom Metazoa; phylum Chordata; class Aves; order Anseriformes; family Anseranatidae; genus Anseranas; species Anseranas semipalmata. Next base: position 643,114 of record VXAA01003753.1, on the reverse strand, counting down.
ACAAATAATATGTATAAGCTATGTATTAACAGGACTAGTAGAAAAGTGTTCAGAACTGTTTATTGTGAACTGGATTATGTTCAGTCAGTGCATTAAAGTCCAGAGCTCAGTTATGTCAACTATCTCCAGGTGCAGTTATTTCAAAGAATTCCTGAAGAAACATATACCAGTCTGCTTTAAAAATAGTCAGAAATAACCTGATCATTCAACTTGCCATTCTGGGAGAAAACAATTAGCACAGTTACTAAAGCTGCAGAGGCATAATATGTCATATCCAAGGGGCAATCAAAGGCAGCCCACAGTGACTACAGTTTAGACTTTAGATTTGGAACAATCAATAGTCAGAATCAAACAAGCAAAACATCAGATCAACCACTCTCTCCTTTGAAGTGAGGAATTAGTTGGAAAGGATCTGGACTGTTCCTGCAGAGATAAGTTTGTAGCATAAAACAGAGGTCCTCACCTTCCTACAAATCCTGCCTGACTGGAAGTTAGTGAGTTTGAGATTTAACTGCACACTGTGTCTCTTTTTGTCCTGGGAAAAATACCCTCTCTGTTGTAAGATGATTATTAAACATACATTTTAGGATGAAATAGTAATCAGCAGAGAACATCCTCGCACAGCCCCCAGAATAATCTGCACATTGTATTGCTTGTATTTGGCTTGGTCATCTAGTACCTGAAGTAGGCTTTGGAATGGCCCTGGAAAAGACACCTGTCGGATGAAGTCTGTGAATACAGTTTGCAAATACTTCTTGGCTTGCAGAAATAAAAGCTCCCTTCCATTAGTCTAGATTGAATTTTCATGTGTCCAGCTTACTTTGGAGTATCTATCAGGAGCAGCATTTGGCATCAACTTTGTTTAGCAAAGCAGCCTCCTAGGGAGAGAGCTGTATTGAACCACCATATGTTGCAGCTTAACAATTATCAAGAATCCCCTACAGTTTAGTATGGGGCTCCACAGACGACTAAGCAAACCTAGATACCAGCTAAGGAGAAACAGTGTCTCCCAGTCAGAGTAATTTCAAAGCCTGCACTTTTTATTTATTGCCTGGATTCTTTTCTCCATCTCAAGCCTATGCACAGGATCAGTAAAATGAAGGGTTTGAGGGGAGGACATGAAGTGGGTTTAAAGATAGTCAAATAGACATATGGGATGCCTAATAGTTCCCAAACAAAAGAAGGTCTTGCAGAATAGATTGAATTTCATGTGAAAAGTTCTTCATCACAGCCTTCATTTGACTCTAGATTAAGACACCCGTGACTGCCTACACATGAGTTGGGTGCCTTTCCTTCTCTTGGAGGTAATGCAGATCTCTTTAGTGCAATCTGTGGAGTCAGATGAGCAATTAAAAAGTCCTGAAGTCAAAACCATTCGCCCAACATAGCTGCCTAGTGCCTTTTGTGACACTCTGAGACACACCCACAAATGGCAAGTACAACTGATTCTAAGGGAGACTCTCAGCTTTGTAGAATGGCATTGGAGAGCCAGGGAGGATACACAGGTGGGAATGGATGCCAAGATTTAGACACCTAACTCACACCCCTCATGAGGGGGGCTGAGCCAGGAGCGACAAAAGGGTTCATTGACATCCCTCAAACTGGCAAGTCGATGAGCCAGATCCAGGCTCTGCCTGGGGGATCCAGCTGGGAGCAGCAGAAGACATGGCTGGAGTATGGGTCCCAGGTCCAGGCTGGAGGCAGGGATGGGGACGAGCGTGCCTATGACATGGCTCAGGTAGGAACTGGATGCCCAGGGCTGAGCTATAATGGGACTCTTGGGCCCATGTGAAAGTTTGGGGGGTCCCAGATGTGGCTGATCAGGGCCGTTAAGGCCATGGATGCCTCCAGGGGCCTGACAGGTTGCTGTCTTGGCCCTCCTGACCACAGTGCCTGGTTCAACACCAGTGAACTCAAATGCACCTACGTTCAGATGTTACAATGTGGAAATTGATAAGCTTCCAGGGGCAGGGTTCAGCTGCCAAAATACATGTCCAGAGATGCCAAGGGGTGCTTGAGAGGACCACAGAGGCACATCTGGTGCCTATGCATAGGCCATGAATTTCATCTGTGGTGTCTCAGGTCATTAATGAGTTGTAAGAAATCAGTGGCATGTCTGATGCAAAAAGAATACTTCCATGTATGTTAATCGCCCCACAAAACACCTTTAAGTCAATGTCATGCCATAGCTGTCAGGCAGTTAAGCATGTTTGTGTGAAATGAAGATTCAGCCAGGACACAACTTTTCAGTTGTTAACAATTTCACCCAAAGAGCAGCTCTTACTGTGAGGCACACATTAAATAAAGCAGACCAAAGCTTCTGTTCATTCAACAACAACCAAAAAAAAGGGCTCTTCATTTTCACCTAATTCTATAAACCAGCAACAGCAGCACTTGACATTTTACTTTATTCTGACAGCATTTCATGGGCAGCTGCTTATGTAGTAACAACTGGTTTATCTGTTTGTGTACATATAAAATACATAATGTTAATAGCTTAAACACTAAAATATATTTTAATTGTAGTCTGTAAAATAAGTCTCATAACTACATACGGAAAAATAATGAGGGGTAAATATGCACAGACATGAAACAGAATATTGATCTCTTACAAAAATGAAGTAAGTGCTGAGTCACTAAAATATAGTAGGGGATAAGGGAATTGCTACTTAACTTCCTGACAAAAAAGTGTAAGATTGCAGTTGCTTGAACAACAGAATAGAGATACAGAAATTAAAGGCTTTATGATAATTTCACAATGGAGAGAAATATGCAGGAATTGTATTTTTCTTTTTTTCGTGAACTTCAGAGTCGATTAAGGGGCTGAGCACATCCACAATTAGCTGTGCAGAAAGAAAGGTCTAAGCCTCAAGAAAATTCTTGCAATACACTGAAAATCTGTGTCACATGAATTTATGTAAGGTCCACAAGTTTTGTTTTACAGTGGCAATTTCCTGTTTACAGCTTAAGTGGAAGGTGAATAACAATTTTATTCACCTGCTAAAAATCAAAATCATTTACTCTTGGTTTCAGCTGCACCAACTTACTGCTTCTGACAGGAAAATCTGGAGGCTTTGCAAAGCCACTGTGCTCTGTTCTTTCCAGACATGGGATGACTCAATTTCTCCATAGTGATTCATCTGATAATTCAGCTCTGGGTTTCATGTCCAAAAGGGGCTCTTACCCAGCTGTATTCAGAAAGAGATAGGAATAGACCACTGGGGAGCCTAAATAAGGCTTTTCTACAGAAAGGAAGATTGATCTGCTGGATGTATCCTTAGTCGAACCTCCTGATGAGTTTGGTACATACTCATCATCCAACCTGCTATGCAGGCAAGGAATTGCTTGTCAAGATCTCATTTTTTGCATTATCTATTTCCTGGGTAATGAGTGCTATGCTCTTTCTCTGTCCTTTCCCTGAGCTGAACTGGGAATCCTCATTTCTGATCTTTGGAGAGTATCAATAAAAGGATAATTCTATCCACAAGACCAGTTGACCTCTGAAGTGATACAGGTTCAGTAAGGTAGGGAAACAAGAAAAATAGTCAATTTTCATAGCTTTCAACTTATCCAGAGCCCACATGGCACCAGCTGCTACAAACATCTTACGGAGACACAGGTCTTCCTCCAAACCAAATGTAGGTAAGTGAGATGACCAGGAAATAGAGACAAATCACTGCTCAGTGAGATTGCAAGAAACAAAGTAAAGTTCGGACTTTATCTCAAACTGCTTCAGTTATTGGAAGGCCTGATTAGGTCAGTCAACCACCATTGAGACAAATAATCCTGGAGAGAACTGCAAAAGATGGTACAGCCTCTAGCAGGGGTGGTTCTGCTTGGAAGCCACCTGAATGGCTCACACAAACAGTTCTGTGAACCTCAACACAATGATCAATCACCCCAGCTGCCTTCTTATTCTTTAATACCTTGAATTTAGTTTTTCTTCTTCTAAAGGCTTGAGAGTTGCAGAGATAACCTTGGAAGCAGGATTGAATGTAAACCAAGAAGAGATGGTTGCCTGAGTCCACAGAGGACAGCAGTTCTGTGAGGTATTGATCAAGTAATTATGAGTGATAATTCAGATGCACATTGTAGTGCTTTGAATCTCTGCATTCCTACTCAGTTGTAGATCAAAGCATGGATGAAACTAAGAACATTTAAGCAATTTATATCCTTCTTATTTGTGCATGTGGCAGAAACAGTGTTTTTGCAGCATTTTTCCCCCTTGTATCTGAAGAATTGAGCAAAACAGAATTCTCTGAGAACAAGCCCAGCAGAACACAGTAGCATGTGTGATTAGTTTCATAAATGTACAAATGATCTCTCTCATTTGGTATGCAGGTGTACCTAACCTAAACTGCATGTGCCTCTCAAAAGAGCTGTAGTATTTCCCTCAGCCTCACTCCTCCTTACCCAGTTCCTCCCCTAGACCAAGGTCATATTTGCATCCAGATTTAGTATCTTTCAGTTCCTGTGGAGTCCTTGTCTGCTTGTTACTGTCTCTCAGTACATCAAAGGAGGAGAAAATAAAAACGAAGAAATGTTAAGATCCTCCTAAGCCCTTGGAAGAAACAAACACTTGAGACATAATTTTGCTGAAAAAAAAAATAAAAGATTTTTTTCTCTTTCATCTCTCTTCTTGTTCTAATTGACTCAGATTTTTTAGCTAAAAATACATCTCGCAGAACTCTGTTTCTTCATGGGGATGGTGCAGCTGCTCCTTTCCCACCCAATAACAGCCTTACAGATGCATCTTATTTCTAGCAACACAGTTACTAACTGTCAAACAGCTGTGATACTGAAAACAAGGATTAGCAGCAATATAAGGAAAATCAGGAAGAAATGCCCAATTGATATCTCACTGTATTTGGAAAAGAGGAGGGGGAAGAAAAGGGAAAATATGACATCTCTACAGAGCTTCAAAGCTTCTGAGTGCTTCTTCAGCCCTATTAAATCCCAGCATCTTCCTGACCTCAGGAAAATTAAGAAAGGAACCACTCTCCTTAGAGAAACAGATTCTTTTACTTCCCATCATCATCATTTTGGGAAAGAATGGACATCTACCCAGCCCACTTACTCCTGAAGCCTCCCTCTCTTTCTAGTCTGAGATAGGAAAATAACGGCTAAGTCACCATAAGATGTAAAAGAGTTAATCAGTGCCCTATCAAGCAGAGTGCAGGATTTCTGTTTATATGGAGAGAACAGAAATATATGTCATAGATAGGACTGACTCAGGGTAGGAACTGCAAACACTAACACAAACAAATTTTTACATCTTGTAAAGTGTGTGGGAGTAGTTCATTACCTTCATTACCTTTACATATGAGCTCTAAAAGATAGCTCATGAAGGCTACTGATACCTCAGTTCACACTCACATAATAAGATTATTTTCTTGATGGCATTAATGCAGCTCATGGTAGGCATTAATTTGTACTAGAAAGCTACTATATAAATAATTGCAATTAATCACCTTGGAGCTGAAAACTCTGTCCAACAAAGCGAGGAGTAATTGAGGTTAGAATTTAGCATTGCACTGGGAGTAGATTATAAACTCTTAAAGGCACCTTCGTTTTCATGTATGTTTACAACACTAAGAGCAACTGAGCCCTGCTCCCCAGGCGTGATTCATCAGCACTGCCACCACAGCCCTCATCATCCCTGCACTAACTGGGAGCATAACAACACACAGCAGTCTAAAACTATTCAGCTATTCACTTCATATAAAACTACTATTATTATATAACATTGATGAAAACAATCCACAAAATGAAACCAAGGGAATAAATCATTTCTTTGTAAGAAGGCAACTACAAAGCTATATCAAGTCGGGGCTGGGTTCTGTTCTCAATTACACTGTTGAAAATGTGCTTACATTCTGTTGATCCCAAGGAGTTCTGGCATGAATGGTGTTGTATGTTATCAGAATATGGCTGTTTAATATGAATGCATGTCTTACATCTTTGCATGCACAAATCCAACTGCTCTTTTCTGCTTGAAAATTGCTGAACAAAATCTTACACCCATATCATTCAAAACATTTTCTTTCACCTGTTCCCCTGCAACACCTTTTTCAAAATCAGCAAGTTAAAACACACTGCATTCTTCTCAAGACAATTAAAGAAACTGAAAAAGTAACTGACCTCTTGCCTTTTGAAGTTTTGAACATATTCTTCAAACTGTTCATCTTTTGTTTCATCTGCTTTTCCTAGTTTTTGAAGTACCTATATTGGGAAAAAAAAATAAAAGATTAATTTAATATTAGTGTCACAAAACAAAAATGCTGTTACTTTCAACACTTTTGTTCTTGCTGTTAGGCTTAAATAGCATTTTATTTTTGGAGTGTTGCATGCAATACTGTTTCCAAAGTTCACATGGAAAACCATTTTGTCAAAATAAAAAAGAATGACTACAGACAAAGTGAAACATCTTGTGTGCATGAGCAGAAGTATGGTGTGTATGTGTAAATCTACTTCAAAGTATAGAGTTCCTGGGAGGTGTGTGTGTGTGGTTTTTATTTTTTGTTTTTGTTTGTTTGTTTGTTGTTTTTTAATGACACAACTTTTCTCTTTTAGCAAAGTCCCGGGGTCTCAAAGCAAGGAGGAATGAGACAAAATTTGCTGACAATGCAAGTTCTCTTCCCATTCAGACAGAGTGAAAAACCAGGTTCTGTTCCTTTTTTCTACTCTCCATGGCTCATTATGTCCAACAGTATTTACATTATCCTTATCTGCATGATTTTCAGCACAAAATAAGAATAAAGAATTGTAAGGTTGCATGAGAAATTGGTACAGCTAATGTTTATTTAAAACTTCTATTGCTTCATATTTTCTCCCCTCATTAATTCAGAAGTAGATNCCCCCCAAAAAAAAAGTAGTTGATACCATGAATAAACATATACAAACACATAAACAGCCCCAGTCCTGGCATATTTTGTCTCAGAACATCTGCCTCTCAACCCCAACCAGCCTGGAACCATAAAAACCAGGATGCACAGAGGGGCAGAGAGCATTGCCACACTGNTTTGTCAAAATAAAAAAGAATGACTACAGACAAAGTGAAACATCTTGTGTGCATGAGCAGAAGTATGGTGTGTATGTGTAAATCTACTTCAAAGTATAGAGTTCCTGGGAGGTGTGTGTGTGTGGTTTTTATTTTTTGTTTTTGTTTGTTTGTTTGTTGTTTTTTAATGACACAACTTTTCTCTTTTAGCAAAGTCCCGGGGTCTCAAAGCAAGGAGGAATGAGACAAAATTTGCTGACAATGCAAGTTCTCTTCCCATTCAGACAGAGTGAAAAACCAGGTTCTGTTCCTTTTTTCTACTCTCCATGGCTCATTATGTCCAACAGTATTTACATTATCCTTATCTGCATGATTTTCAGCACAAAATAAGAATAAAGAATTGTAAGGTTGCATGAGAAATTGGTACAGCTAATGTTTATTTAAAACTTCTATTGCTTCATATTTTCTCCCCTCATTAATTCAGAAGTAGATTGTCATCCACCAGGTAATAAATATACCTCGATATGTCAGCAACAAGGGCTATTCATGTGATAGCAATCTCAAAAGTAATTTGATAATGCTACACTTTACACTGTGTTTAGTTACAACAAATGCATTCTGTTTTTAAATCACAGCATTATCAATTCATTTTAACATTGAAGACTTACATGTAGGAGTAAATAGGCTTTACCCTTCTTGTCAAACAACCTCCAAAACTTTATAGAGTACCGTTAGAGGGATAAAACATCTCAGAGAGTGATGTTTAGTTTGTTCTCCAAAGACAAAGCAACTAAACTTTCCATTTTCACAGTAAAAGGAAAAAACAAACACACATACAAAAAATACCACCCCCCCCCCCCCCCCAAGAAATAAAATCG
>VXAA01003753.1:581663-624092 GCA_013399115.1 Anseranas semipalmata | reverse complement strand
GGGGGGGGGACGGACGGACAGATCTGATCTAAAAGAAATATTTCAATTTGATGTAATATGCTTTTCTACCAGCTATCTGTGAGGTCAGGGGGAACTGCTCCAGTTTTAACTCTGCACTAAGATTACAATCCACTTCTTAGACCCCAAATCACAGTTACATCAGTAACTGCAGAGATGATTGCGAGACGGGAATTTAGCCATTCCTGATATGGGTAATAATAGAGCTCACACATTTCTCATTGAGCAGCTTCGAAGACTTAACAGGTGAATATACTTTCCTTTCATCTCACCATTACATCTACAAGATGGACTACTACTGTTTTCTTGTCTTATCAGTTTGGCTTCTAAATTAATCCATATGCTTGATGTAGCAAAACAGCTGCCTAATTTTGACTCCCTCCTCCAGTCTGAGCTGTGACATTTCCACAGATATTCTTACTCCTTGAGAAAGGTGCTGTCTGAGGCTTGAAAGAAATGCTCACATTTGGTCCAGCATGCACAGGGGTGCAGACACTGCTCACCCTGAGGCTCCTTTGTGCCCAGCCAGGACAGAATTTCTCTATGCAGACTCAGGGTAATCTTCACTACAGGACTTAACAGTAGAGCCCTGCAGAAGCAAAACCAAAAGTTTCCAGCGTGGTTTGATGGCATGCCAACAGAATATTTCACCACCTGTTAGACAGTCTCATGTCATGCCACACATAGCAATGCAGAACATGAAGATAACTTCGTCTAGTACTTTGCAAAACATTTGCCAGATTGAAGTTCATCTGTGGGGGAATTTACAGTTTCTTCATAGATCATGAATATATTGCACACTAAGTATCAATGATGTGCCTAACATGGCAGCATTTGCTAATGAGCAACTCTTCACCTTCAGATGCTCCAGAGCTTTCTCCCCTCTCCTTATCCAGAGGAAGAGGAACTGCCATAACATCTCCAGATGAATTCACTCCCCTGTGGATGGAACGATAATTAAGTCTCTGTTTCAGATAATTGAGGTAATTATGTCCCAGCAGTATGAAAAATTAGATAAGCATACGTACTTGTTCAACAGGAAACCATATCAACATATATACTTGTTCAACTATACACATGTTCAACCATATCAACATATATACTTGCTCAACAGGAAACCATTGATACCACCCAGGCATTTCTTTCTTTCTTTCTTTTTTTTTCAAAATAGCTTTTTCAAAAATTCACCGATCCATGAGAGATTTATTTCAGACTTATTGAAAGAATCTGTGAAGGCATAATCTCAGAACAATCCCAAACACCCCAAGACAAGCTTTATAAAGGAATAATTAAGCTACCATAATATGGTAACTTTGACTAGCACATAACGCTAGTCAAATACTTCTGAAGAAAGTTACCATTTTCCATCTCATTGCTTTTTAGAATTATTCAACATTTTTGCATTACTGAAGGTCAAACAATACCTCACAACATTAAAGCACTCTGAAGATGCTCAGCTAACATGGCATATTTCTACTTTTCTCATTAATTGTTGCTAAGAATAGGCTTGCCTGTTCTCAGGAGTTTATCTGCATCATTTCTTCATGCTCACCCCAAGTCATGGCCTTTTGGTAATTGAAGAAATTATTTAGAAATTATTTCAAAACCAAGGAAGAAGAATACCATACTCACGCATACACCTGAGGCTGGGGGAACAATACAAATGAAACAGGACTTTAGGATGATAGACAAAAGAAAAGGAAAGCTCTGAACTGATGCTGATGTTAGCAAGGTCTACCAGCTGTGATAGCGTCACGTGCCCAGATTTGAGATCTAGATTTTACATGAGACGTTGCAAGCAAGTATGGCTCCATCCCCTCCCACAGGGTTTAGGGATGAGACTCCAGAATAGCCCTTTCTCTAGCAGCTCCCCTGGCCACAGCTCAGAGCTGCTGAACATGGAAATAGATGTGGTTTGCTTGGATCAGCAACATCCAGAGCACAGGTAGGGCGCGCTTTTCAGTGAAGTCTCTTCTTTACCAAGCAAAGAGCAGTCCTGTTCTACTCCGTATGCTTCTGCAAAAACAATACATGTAAGAGCTCTCTAATGGTTACAGTTTCCACACAAAAAGGTATCAGGAGAAGGAGCATATCTGCTGATGCTTGAACAGAACTGGTATGTGAACACTGTTTTTCCAAAGCCCTCACAGAGAGAGATGCTATGTCCTTCTGGGGTCACTGCTCATCAGGAGTCACGTTCTGACACCTTTTAGTGGTCTGTATTCGTACAAACACTGAATCAGAGGAAATGTACCACTGTGGCAGCATAATTGAAATGAAAGGAAATGGTCAAAGGACATTTTCAATGCAGAGAGAGGGTTAAGACAGGTAAGAAAAATATCACAAAGTGCTAGAAAATTTAGAAAATTAGACTTCCAGAACTGGGACAAAATAGAATAGTGGGACACTGTGGCCATAAACCTATTTCTTCCACAGGAAACCGGCGCAGACTGGCTATTACTGAAAATCACCGGGAATACGGTACATAGCTGAATTCATGTAGCAGGACACTATATTAATAGTCTTCACACCTTAAGTATCTTGGAACAGCATGGGACAGGGGTAAATGACTCTCTTCTTCCTTTTGCAGATTAGCTGTGCTTGGTGTCCTCCATCCATTAGCAAAGGTGGAAAAATTGTCCGCTGTTCTGCTTAAAGTAGTTTTTAGAAAACTAATTGGAAAACTTATCATTCCTGCCTTCAGTCTACTCTTTTCTTCATAAAGCAAATGCCTTGACTTCAACCTTCCCTCGTGGTAAAGTTTTCTAATGTTCCAGTATCCTCTTAGCATTTCTGTAGATTCTCTCCAGTCCGTAGGTAACTTTCTTCTCTAGTTATAGTATGTCTAATTTAGAATTTCCTTAAATTGCTCATAGTCCTTGAACTTCCCTTCATTGTCCCACCTTTAAAAATGAGTCACAGATATGAAAATAATTAGAAAAACACTTGATGTATTATAAATAAGTGGTAGAAAGAAATGTGTTAAGCACTGAAAAATCAGCTTACATATGAAAATGGATCCAAAAAATGCCATCAGACAAAAGATTAAAACAATTTGATATTCAGGGCAAACTCATGTGAAAAAAGCATTTTACATGTTTCTCATCAAAAAGATACCTGTTTCTGAGTGTGTCACTACATTTGGAGCTGAAACATACTGTCAGCCTAAATACTCCTATCCACCATATACAATTATCTCACCACCATATACTATCACCACCATATACAATTATCTCACAAGCACCTCTTTAAAATCACTCTGGGATTGGATTATAATACCTCCATTTCTAGGGGGGGTAAACTGAGGAACAGGAATCAATTAAGCGGTTGTCCCAGCCTGTAGTTAATCATGCAATATACCAACAAGAGACCTTTAAAATGAACGCTTAGATGTTGTGCTTCAACACCATTCCTATGTATATAATCCTCTCTTAAAAACAACTGAGAAACACAAAGAACTGAAAAAAAATATGGGTGAGAGAGCACAGATATATAAAAAGGGCCAAATCTTGATTATTTCACTGGTGTCACTAGAATTGGGAATCTGAATGCATGAGAAAAGCAAGCAGGATTAGTTTCTCTATCACTCCCAGAAAAAGAAATTATACATATGGCAAGGATTGCTTAATATTGTCTATTATATCTACTCAAGCTGTCATATTTCTTACAGCAAAAAGTTAAAAGTCAGTTTAATGATACTGGTGCAAATACAAGTAAATCAAACCTTGCTGTGAATACTTCTGTAAGTATATGGCAAGATTAGATTTATTTATTTAGTAATCAAATATAGTCATTGAAATTTTCAACTGTGTAAAACAGCTTCTGCAGCAAGTAATTTCTTAACAAAGACACTTTTAAAATGATTTTGATTTTATGCTTCCATAAGGGATGCTTTTCACATAATGAACCATAATGGCTTTAAAAGGCAAGCAGAACAGTAGGCATTTATAAATACAAATTTAACCTCTGGCTGTTACTACCAGATTAGAAATGCACCACATTCATAACATTTTGTTCATTTTTAGGAATATAAAGGAGTATTTCTAGGAATATGGATGTATTTGTCACCCAAAGGTACTGACGGATGTTAGAAGTACTTCAGGAAACACATGATGCTCTCAGGTGTCTTTCAAAATACTGTTTCTATTATTTAAATGTGTAGTGACATTGTTTCTGGCAGCAAAGTATATGCCATAGCTGATCATCAGACTTGTCCCTGAAGAGCCAACTTCCTGCTCAACAGTAGAAAGTACTGATGGCTGGCTACCAAGGTATACAGAAAGGATGGCTACAAGAAGTCTGAGAAGGGAGATGTGCCCTGTTCCATGGTGGGCAAGCTCTTTTTCTGCACATGATGCTAAATTGTTATAATACAGGAGGGGAGTATTATAGACCCCCTCCTTGATCCAACATACCTATGAAGCATTAACTACTTGTACTTCAGTTCAAGTCTCAGCACCTCCCTATTGCCAAATTCTACCTCCCAGCTCCTTTCATACGAGATGGTTAGGATGGTACTACAAGGCAGTTCCCAGAAAGACTGTAGTTTCCAGGGAAATAGATTATTATTTTCAGAACCTTAGACAAAATACACAACAAAAAAATACACTAACAAAAACATAATAAAACAAAATACCCTAACTGAAAGATCTAACATATTCCACAGATTTAACGTATTCCACAGCAAAAGGCTCATAATAGCTGACATCTAGAAGTTGTGAAAGTCATTCAATACTTTGCTTCTTTCGTAATTTATCTCTGAGTGTTAAATTACACGCTATAAGATTCAGTCTATTAAATTTTGTTTAATACCTATCTCCATACAGACAGTGAGATTGCTGAAAAGTACTAAAACAACTGCAGTTCTCTGTGGGGATAAGGGGAGGAAAAAAAATGGTGCCTACATCTATGAATTTTCAGGAAAAAAGAAAAGCCTTTAAAGGCTTTCCCAAGCTATCAATCAGTCAATAGGATCATGGCATACCCTTTATCCAACTGTGTTTAGGGATGGAAAAAGGCCCTCCAGGTACCTGCAAGTTGCTTATTGTGCACATGGATCACATCCTTAGACTGTGGAGCAGAGATTTTAAAAACTGTTGGTTCAGGTTCCTCCCCATGAGAGAAAATGTACTGAATTGTTACTGTTGTAACTAGATTGGACTTCCCCAAATTAACTAATCCCTGCCTTATTCATGAATTGGAACTATTGCAGCAGTACTCTGGCTCCCCATTTCCTTCTAAATGAGCAGCATCCACCACCTTTCAGCAGAGACTGTCTTTTCCCCTTCCTTGTTCCCAGAACAAGTACTTTAGAGATACTGAAATGTATGTCTTTGTAAACATTAGAGTGGAGCCATTACACCGATTTTCAGTCACAGGAACAGGTTAACATTAAACAGCTGACTTTTCTAAGTTTAAACTTTGCTGTAAGTCCTTATTCTATTCTAGAGCAAGCTATTAATATCACCACTGTTCTGACCTTGCATATGTGATGCCCACTTTAAGTGCAAGGCCACAAGCCTGCAAGGAGTGCAGGCAATGAGGCATCCATGAGTATATATACACACACACAGAAGTATGTATATATATTTAGGTGTGTATACAGACATATGTTGCTGTACATATACACACACACACATTTACAGCCACGGTATATATGTAGCTGGGACCAGGATGGCACTTCTGAAGTCAATCTCCTGGTCATCTCCACTGATGGTGCTTCTGGATGAAACAAAACTGTGGGGGCACTCAGGGAGCACAGCTAGTACACTCCAGCCTCAGACAGGCATTCAATCCATGGGATTAGGGGGAAAAAAAAAAGCAGAAATGTAGAGTGCCAGGTCCTCTACACCTGCTCTTTTGATCTAGAGATAAACCCTTATCAATTCTCACTCCTTGCTAATGTAGACACAGTCCATGTCATCCTGGCCTCCAGGGAACTGATAAAGACAAAAGTGACTGCACTATATGCCAGTTTATCTTGGACGGGAGAGTTTTGGGGCCTCTTAAATTACCAATGTCTCCTTCAAGTGGGCACATCTAGGTGGTCTGGCATAAATTAATACCAGCTTATATGGTACTTCTGCTACAGCTATAAGGTACAACCCCATTCAAGTCTCATGTACTCCAGGAACATCTGATTTTGTGTTTGTTTTTAAAGCATTAAGAAATCTTGGATGAATATGGATCACATAACCACAGTTTTGCTGTTCCCCCATTTTTAAGATTCTATAGAAGAGTATTTTCTTTACTCATACTTTCTGCTTGAACTGATACGAAAGAGTTCAAAACAAGAAAATCATTTTATAATTAAAGTTATGTAATTTTAATCTTAAGACTACCCTTTCAAGTTTCCATGAAAAATATTCTTACTTCTAAAAATTTTCCACTAACACAATCATCAAGTGCCAGTCAATATACTAAATTGAGCAAAAACATTTTTTGAAAACCTGTCTACATTTGTCAAGTTTATCAGACTTCCTTTTACAATGTGAAGAACTCCGTTTGGAGTTTAAGGAAATGTAACATCAAGTACAACACACAAACCTCTTCTGACTCCATTAGTAAATTAGAATGTTGTGGGAAAAAAAAGCAGGAAAAGCTTGCTTTAATACACATTATAAACTCAGGGAATCAGCTGTTAACGAGTGTAATCTTGCAAATGCAATGTCCTAATTCTTAATAACTATCCCAGAGGTAGGAGACAGAAACCTTGAGTTGTTTTATGACCTCTCTTGTTGCAACTGAAACTACAAACACACACTGAAATCTAAAACAGGCATCAGATTTTATGTCATGCTGAGCGATAAAACTTAGGACAACAAGACTTTTATTCAGTACTTCTGGTCTCTTTTTGCCCCCTCCATTGTAATTTCAATGGTTCACGCCAATTTATCCATGTGATGCTCTTGACTGCTATGGTTCCTGTAGCCCTGCAGGTAAGGTAAAGAAAATAAAGGCAAGTAATTATGTGAGGTACTCCCAGACTGCGACACAGTGTTAAGGCAAAGAAAGTTCACAACATGCAACTTAAAGGAAAGATTGCCTAAATAATGATGCTACTCCTACCAGGATAGCTTTTTTGTTACCCACAGGCTCCTGTTTATAAAGACTAAGGGCTCTACATCAAAATCTCATAATACGCAGGGTAATAACAGGACAGAGGAAATACTAAAAGGCACAAAGTAAGAATAAATTTTATCTGTTTTTTTTTTTTTCCTTCGTGTGTTGAATTTTATCCAGTAGATATATACCATGCTTGATAACTGCAACGGAAATCCTGGATGCTGCAAGAAATTATATTAGCTATTCAGTAGATGCCATTGCTTCCTCAAATTTAAATTAATCCCAGCACTTCAGCAGGTTGCTAGGAGGCCATTAGAGATCTTACATTTTCATAGAAGTACTGAAGCTAAATCCTGTTAGTCGCAGATATTGATCACAGCATGTTTTTCATAGCAGGAAGAATACAACCATTCTAGTTCTTATATTCTACCTTCTTAACTTTCTCTTCCATTTCCCATTTGATATGTTCTTCTCTTCCTGGTCTCAGCTGTTGTCAACATTGCTATGCATTGTAAAGCACCTGCCACATCCTTCAAAAGGAAAATGCATTTCAGTAGAGCCTGAAATGGTTTCTGCATAAAACATTGTGGTCCTCCTGGATGATAAAATGATATAAATACACAGCTATGTGATTAATGTAAGACTATGTGATTAAGTGCAAGTCAGTGTGATTAACAGAGCTACAATACATCAGCCCTCTGTTTTCTCTTTCCATAATTAACTTAGTTGATTCCAAATTTGTTCCAAAATTAGGACGACGCTATTTAAAGCATTTTTCAGATTTAGAGTACCATGTTGGTAGAGCATTTTTTTTTTCTAACCTTCAGCTACTTACTATTTTGCTTCAGAATAAATATGCATCTGTAAATGTTTAAAGATCTCTCAGTATTGCAGTGGCTGATTCCAGGGGAAATCATTGCGTGTGGATTACAACACTGGTCTAAATATAAACGTTTCAGAGATTTTGGGGTCATGTTTTGTTAGGAGAAAAAATAGATAGTTTTACCTCAGTGATGCAACACTCCTTATGTATATGGACAAGGAAGGCTTTTTATTATCATGTATGAAAGTAGTATTTGTAAGTATGTGAAAACTATTAGAAATCCACAGAATAGATGAAGAATTTCTCCACCCCTGAAGCCAGATGGGGAAGAATTCAGCTTGGGTGTTCACAAATCAAGTAATTAGGCATACTCTGCTCAAAGTAGTAACCTTCTAAAAATCACTTTTCTCTAACAGGAGTCAGACTTCGTTGCCCAGAGCGCTACTGTTTCTTATGACCACTGTCCTGTATTTACCAGGCTGTCCATACAGTGGGAAAACACTGTCAGGTCATAAAAAGGTTACATTGCTGCTGCAGGCAATACTGAGCACAATTCTGTGTTCCTCGTTCACATAGCTCAAATTAGTTAGCTTTGCTTCTCACACATCACTGCAGGCTCCGACCATTGTGTAACAGCACCCAGCGACCTTCCCACCACAACCCGCTCTTCCCCACTGCTCTGCACAGAACACTGACAGTAAATATTAATAGCCTGAAACAATAGATAGGATAAGAGGAACAAATACCAGAAATAAAAATGGAAGCATCTCTTCGGATCTCCTTTTTGTTTTTAAACTATGACGAACTCTTAGATAAATGAAGAACTCATGATTGTGCAACTGCATAACATCACCGCAAGTAAATCACAGTAATTGAGAAGCAGTGAACATGAACAGAAGTGTGCAGATGAGAACCTGTTACTGCAGAAGGAAAGGCCCTGCATCCTAGACAGCATCAAGAAGCCTCAGATGTATGAGGAGCCATGGTAAGATTTCACAAAACACAAGCTTTGCCACAAGAAATCACACTTCAAATACAGTACAATCAACGCAAAGATTTTAATAAATATAGATAGATCCTGGTTTTTGTACTGTATTTGGGTACCCAGCAGCCATAGCACCACGACTAAATTATACTGCCCAGCTGCAGCCTGAGCCCTGTCCCCCAGAGAGACTCTTTCTGGAAAGAAACAGCTACCGTGATGTCCTACCTCGGGGACAACTGCTGGTCAGAAGCAATTGTAATGTAAAGTGCTAGGCATATGCAAGGATATGCTGAATAACCCCTGGGAAATCCACTAGTCTTTGGTCAGAGCAGATTTTCTCATCACTTCCACATCTTTCCTTGCCAGTATGCAGTGCATATTCAACTCTATTCTTAGAAGTTCTTCTCATTTTGATGCACGCCTGCTGAAAAAAAAAGTTAGGAATATTTGGATTTTCGTAGTTGTTAGTCTTTCCATTCTTTTAAAGAGCAACAACAACAGCAGCAAAAAATCAACTCAAATGGGATTGTGTTCGAATATATATAAAAAAAAAAAAACTACCAACCAATTTTTGGCATAGATGGGAGCCTAGAAAATTTCACCTGTAAGTCAGGACAACTTGAAGGGAACTTGAACTTATCGAAAGGCAATGAATCAAGTAATCAAAAAGAATAAGAATGCAGCATCTAACCCTGCTGCCAGGATAATTTCAAGGAGAATTTGAATTAGCCACAGTAGAATTTATCCTGTAGCCTTGTTCAGGATAGAAAGCACAGAAAGTACTGGATGGATACCTACATAAGTGCAAGAAAAGCATGTGATGTGTTTTCCATAACACGCGATAAAATGCATGGCTTTAATTTTAGAGCATTTTACCTATAAACCTAAGAAATCCCATTTCTGCCTAAACAACCATGCAATCACTACCAGTTAATTTTAACGCAATTATTTCTCCTCTGAGCAGATTTTACATTCCAAAAGAGATGCCAATAGGGTAAAGATGCCAACAGAAAGAGATGAGGACTGAAAGATAGATACTCATATGGCCAAAGTTCAATGGCTCTAAAGTTAAGTTGTATTAATACAAATATTTAGGAATGAAATTGTAAGGTACCTCAGTGTCTAGTTAAGGACGGAAAAATCATTTCTGAATAAGATGGAACCCTTTAGCATTTCCAAAATCTTTTGCCAGTTTCCTAGGTCATGAGGTAAATGATCCTCAAAAGGATTTTTCATTTTCAATTTAGAATCTACTGCAGCAAAACTTACCGTAGATAACCAAACATGGAAAAAAAAAAAAAATCAATAGCCACGGATTTTAAAAAGGGTCAATCTGAACCCCGCAGGGAAATTTAAACACTTAAAAAAAAAAAAAACAAAAAACAAACAAACAAAAAAAAAACAAAAAACTACTATTTAAGAAACCTTTTTCCCTCAGCACCATATTAGTCAATATCATAAGCCTGGAAACTCATACACAACTTTTAAATAGCTGAAGAGCTTTAGCAGTATCTGTTATACGA
Source organism: Anseranas semipalmata (assembly GCA_013399115.1). NCBI lineage: Eukaryota > Metazoa > Chordata > Aves > Anseriformes > Anseranatidae > Anseranas > Anseranas semipalmata. The sequence goes on along the minus strand of VXAA01003753.1, from coordinate 613,678 downwards.
AAGGTAATGACTATTCAACTTTTCAGGGTTACTGCTTTGTACCTTGCATAACTTAAAGGAAATATATATTCCTCAAGATAGTAGATAAGCTCCGTGTCAGGAGAAAGCATTGCATTCATATAGCAAAGGACACACCAGCAGAACCTCTAGCTTGTCCTTCGTACATGGATGGTGCTGAGATTTCTCCTAGCTTGCAGGTCCTAGATTTCCTTTTGCAGTCATAATTCCTCATTTCTCATTTTCTGAAGGACTATGGAGTACCATAGATACTATAAACACACTATCACATATCAAGCAAATCATAGCCAAAAAACCTTCCTCCGTCTCTAGAACACAAGGATGGAACAACTTTCATCAAGTTAAAGAGATGATGGACATAGTGCTGCCCCGCAGTCACAACCCACACTGCTGCGCTGCTGTTGTTACTAACCTTTTTCTGTGGGATCTGGAGAGTCTAAGTATTGTATGCTGCACAAAAAGGTCATTACATTGGTATCTTCAAATTTATTCTGGAATTTGAGGTGATAGCTGAGCAATAAGAAACTGAGCAGGAGTCCATAACCAAGGAGAATCTAAATTCTCCATTCAAACCTGGGAATTATTTTTTGCTCATCTACAATGTTTGCCCTTTTGCAGTCCAATTCTATTTAAGCGGACCTTTTATTGAGCAAGTCCAGCTCCTGTGTGCTTAAAACCCATTACAAAACTATCTCCTTACTTAGCAGAACAATTTACAATGCCTTTCAAAAAGTATCTAGTTATGTTGGCCTTTAAAATAAAATTATTGTACCTCCCTTTGCTAGACCTGCTGTGCCAATAGAGAACTGGATTATATTTTACTTTAAATTCACCCACAGACTTTGAGAAAGAAATTCTGATCGAGAAAATCTGTTTCACCATCAAGGAGTATGATAGCAAGAACTTAATTCCTACATTTTGGGTTGTGTATGCAAAGCTATCAGACCAGGGATTTTTATTTTTATTTTATTTTTAATTGTAATTTGAGAAGCTTTATTCTTGAGAAGTATGGTGAACAACTTTGCCATTTCTACAATTTCTTTCTTCTCTAGACTATCCCAAACTTACGATTTTTTCACGGGCAAAATGGAAAAAATAGATATGGGAGAATGTTACTGAAAAACTGAAAGTACAACTGGATATAAAATAAAAACTCTATTATGTGAATGTACACAATTATTAGGTAATTTACGTGATTTTGATTGAAGTCTTCAGATTAAAAGGATCCTCTAATATTTCTGTAGTGGTTGAGCTGGTATCAGAACAGTCCATCTTCATTTCCTTAATCTTTTCCTTAGAGATCAGATAAATGTTTCCCAGATGATAATATCATGTCTGCTAGGAAGATGCTGTCACTTCTATAAGAAAAATATACTCTTGGAAAAGAAATTTTGTGAGACTGAAGCATCTGTTTGGTTGTTTTTCCCTTGTGATAAAAAGGGCTTTTTGTAGACAAGTATTTTTCACAAGCATGCTCCTCAGGGGTCTGCTTCTCTGTGCAAGACATTTTGCTGACTCACCAAGTCCCTGGGCAAGGTGAGTCCTGTCGGTGCCAGCTCAGGAAAACGCTGAGCATGAGAATGAAAATACACATTTATTGTCATTGCTTGAGGAAACTGTGGGATGGAGGAGGATGCCTGAAAGAAAATGTATGAGCAGCTGAGCTTAGCTGGAAGCCCTCACTGAAAGTTACCTGCTTCTTAGTTTTATTTAATATAGCACAGGGCAGCACCAGGAAACATATATTCAGAGTCTCCATGCACATATGCACAGCAGTGACCCACAGGGTGGAACATGTACACTGACTTTTGGCAAGAACATGGAGCATTTTCTTCCTTGGAGAAAAAAAAAGTACTGGCAGTACTGCTAACAGATGCAGTATTCAATATATACTCATCCATTAACTGAGTGCTGGGTCTTCTTACTTAAAAAAATAATAAAATAAAAAAAAATCATTTTTGCTATTGCAAGACCAGATTGCTCCAAAAAAAAAAAAATACAATCCAAAAAGATCAATTTTTTTTAATTTCATATAATTTGATATTTTAATTATCCTGCTGTCAAATGTCTGAAGTTGTTGTTTGACTTAAAGGATTTGGAAGCTGTTGCAGCAAAGGAAGGAGGCAGATACAAAAGCTAAATGAATACCAGATGGTTTATCAAAAAGCATAAGTGTAGGGGTGTGGGTGGGCTTGCATGGCTTTGCTAGCCTGGCAGCTCCATCTTGGCCAATAAAACTTCAGCTCTGGTGGGCACGCTACCATGGCTGCACAGCTCTTGGAGCCATAGTTTTGGTATCACTGCACAGCACTGTGTTTTATTCTACCACACAGGTGCACTTAGTAACAAATTTGGTCAACTGTCAGCTATAGAAGCACTTAAAGAAATGAAGGGCTATCATAAAAACAGGGGCAGCCTTACCCAGATACGAAATACCTGGGGAAATGTATCGCGGCTTTTTGTGTTGTAACAGGTTTACGAAAATAATGATGACTGGGCTTTTAGCTAAGTAACCTTTGCTAACCCAGGAAGTTATGTTTTGAGGAGCCCTTAACAGTCCAGTGCACAGTCAAATTGCTTCTGTGAATCATGGCTTCATGTAAGGAATGCTGTTGACTACAAACAGGGCTGCATCAGGATTTTGTCCTCTTACAAATACTCCTGTGCAAGAGTGAAACTGCATCAAGCTCCCAAGGTGTGTCATGAGAGAAAACAACAAAACTAGTCAGCATTTCTGAGAGAAAACAACTGTTATTCTCCCAAATTAAACATGCATACAAATATTAATCAGCGATGTGCAAGCACTCTGTTCCGCTCTGTTCTCTACCACTTTTTCTCCACCCGCAGCTCCACTATCATCATTGGTTTCCTTTCAAACTCTTTTGTCTCTTATTCTGTACCACCATCTCCAATATTTCTGAGTTCTTGCTCTCTCTCCTTAGTCCACCTCTTTCTTTCCTGTCTTTCTCTCAAGGAGTTTTCTCCTTAGCTCACCTCTTTAGTAATCTCCTTTTCTTTTAGGATAGGTGTTCTTGACTTCCAACTAAAAACCTTACCACACAGTCTATCTTTGACAACACCTCTAAGATGCCTTGCCTCAATTAAACAGCAGCTTCACTCAGGACTAGACACTTAATTTTTTAGCTCGATGAAATTTTCTTTACAATTTAAACCAAGTATATTTGCTTTACTAATAATTTACTTAAACTACATGATAATAATTTTTAAAATTGCATGACTAGCTCAACTAATTAAAAAAATTATAAATCAGTTTTAAACACTGCAGTCTGGTTATAGACAAGCCAGTAAGTGACCAAGGAATACAACAACTATGAGAAATGACATTTGGAGATTAGCAAACCTGAAGGGGGAGAAAAAATAAAAATAAAAATGAAGAGCTTTTAAAAAGTGCAGTGGAGCAATAATAACTTAAAGAAATTGCAGTCTCTTCAAAAATACAATACAGGAAGATAATTAAATTCAGAAGTATACATCATTTCCACCAGAATAATTAATTCCACTGTAACTGGACACCTGCTCACGCTTTGGTATCGTCATCTCCACCTACTCCGAGATCTCCTTGTGCAGTCGCAGCAGCGCTAGCCAGCCTCAGAACTGGGAATCACTTCCATGTTTATGCAACAGAGGTAAACAGTTTCGTATTTGTAAGGCCTCTACTGGGAGTAAGTCCCAGGAGGCTCGTATTTTTTCAAGAATAGCTTGTTAACATTTGTTCTGGTTAACTTTCAGAAGGAAGATCCTGCTTTAGTGCCTTTCTTGCTGTTCATCTTGCCATACGGTCAAACAACCCCTAGGCTTGTGGATAGGACCATGAAAACAACTATAAAAGATGGCGGCTGCGGTGCCTCCAGACTGTACACAATACTCCTGTTATTCCTAACAGCCGCAAACAATAACAACTGCCTGATCTGGAAAGTGCTTTACAAACTCTGGTGAAAAATGTGAACAAACAATTGATTTGCAGTATTTTTTATTTCTTGAATCATCCCACCCCGAAGATGGGGCTATGATTAAATAAAATCATACCTTGGGGCTCTTTATTTGAACTTAGCAGACCTCAGAATGATCAATGCTCTCTGTTCATCATGCTTTCAAATGCTCGCTACCAACATACAGCTTCTACTCTTCATTAACAAGTTAAGAAGCACAAATTGCTAGTTAATCACATGAAATGCTTATTAGCAGTGTACAAATCAGTCAGTAGCAGCTAGGAAAAAAAGCACTCATGATTTAAAAAATGCTCCAATTAACTTACCTCAGTTCTTGTTTATCTCAAGATTTTATTATCTTTCTGTTTAATAGCCTAAATTGCTCCTCCAAAAGCTTTTTCTTAAATATAACTGCAGCCTAAATGCAAAAAAAAAAATCTAAATCTATTTAAAATATAAAAATACTGCTGTTCTTTAAAGTTCATAATGTGAACAGTTTACCTTTGTATTACCCTTTCATGTAACATATTTTTATAAACATTTTTCATATAATTAAATTTAGGATGTAAGTGACCAATCTTTTATGAGGAATGCATATGCAGTTCCTTGACGTGTTTTCTTCCTTCATGTAAGCCAAAATTTAGCTAAAAGTTATTCACCAGGAACACAGCAAGGTGAGAGGAGTGTCTCACAGGACAACGCATATCACAGTCTGAAGCTTTGAGGTAGCATGGAGAAGAGGGTACAGAAGCCAATAATAACCATCATTCAAATTTATGTACTTTCAGATAACAGTTTTGCTCTCTGGGAATTTATACACAATGTGAGCCAATACTGTAAAAATGTAAGCTCCTCCTCAGTAGAGAAAGATTATACTAACCAGGAACTTTCAATAGCCATGTAACTCAGCTCTCATCTGTTCAGCCCCCCAAGTTGTAAGAAGTGCTGAAAAAGGGAATCTTCCTCTTTTTGAGTTTTTCTATTTGCCTAACATCACGTTTCCTCTGTGTACACAAAGGGTACAGCTACCGTGCATGATGCAGAGCCATGCAGAACTATTTCAGCAAACCCACAGACCACAGGCAAGGAGCCTCATCACCACAGCATATTGCCAACTCAAATATCACACTTTTGCAACAAGACTAAGTAGTCCAAAGAGGGTGCTAATGGAGTGTGTGCTCCAGATTCCCAGACACTTGCTCAGAGAGCTGGACACCACCACACAATGCTGCACAGCGTGGAATGGATAAACGCAAATGGCTCGGTTCACCTGCTCTCCCAGTGCAGAGTGCTTCCTTGAAAGAAACCTTGAGCTAAAAATCACTGCTTTGGATTAAAACTCAATGAACAACTCGTGAGAAGGCCTAAGAAACAAAACAACACAACAACAACAGCAGCAACAACAAAAAACTGAAATGTAAGCCCAAGCAGGTAGTAGGAAGGCATTTCTGAAATACCACACTTGGACTCCAGTGATTGGTGCACACAGGTCACCAAGGTCCACCTTGGACCACCCATTCTTCTGCAAATAAGTAAGCACAAGGTTATTGAACAAAGACTGCCATGAAATTATCTGAATACAAAAGATGTATTTCCAACCACAAGCCTACTAGAGATGCTTCAACACATGCAGAACCTTGGATGTTTTAAAGCTCCTGGAAAAACATTGATAGTAAAGTGCCAGATATTTCAACTTCATGATGCCAAGAGGAGAGAGTATATGACATGAGGAGAGCTTGGAAGGTGACACTTTCCTTTCTGTTCATCTCCACAGACACCAGCTGTAGCTATGGTGTTTTTACACCTCTGATTTCAGGCACAAGAGAGACACAATACAGCAGGTAGAGCCAGACACCCCAGTTAGAACATATATAATATAATATTCTGATTATATTTCACCCCACAGTAACAGAAGACTCACAGTGTTTCTACACAAAACAATGTTCCATACATACTCTACCCTTAGTAAACATAATTGGAAAAATTGCTATTTCCATCTGACTTTTATCATGGCATTTTTATTCAATCTCTTTTCCCATTCAGGAGGAGGTCAACAGAATTGCAGGAATGCTAGAAGTATCTTGTAAGTAACAGGGATGTGAGAAATGAACCTCACTTGTAAGGTGCGTGAGTTTGCAAGACCGTACTGGAGTCACCTGTGAGCACATCAAGTCCCTGAGCAAGCTGGTACTGGGAAAACACTTTAGTTTAATGTCTGGAGCACTTTTGCTAGTGGAGATCACAGTCATTTATCATCTTTCAACATGGGGACATCAGCTTGCTAGGCTGGCCACCTGTAACCGCATCACTCCGCTGCAGTTTAATGAAGTGGCATAGCTACTTCAGAGCAGTGTGAGGCTCATTACAGGCATGTATTCAGTAACCCATCACACAGTTTTCCTCAGCTTGTTTCGTGGTCTTTACAACAAAGGGAGTATTTGCTCAATAGATGTCTCACTCAGCTGGCTGTGTCTATAGCTTCCGCATTTAGGTGCATCCTGTTCCTGATGCCTACACACTGCTTTCTGGATTCATCAAAATTAAAATATGTTCCCTGGATTCCGACTACACAATCAAGGCTTGAGAGCAAAACTGTGAGCAATCAACACATTAAGTCATTCCAGCCTTGGCAGAAGACAATAGTGTTCAACTCTGAAAGTCAAGAAATAATTCATGCTTGAAATAAATAATTAAGACCTCTATTGTGCTTTTGAGGTAGAGCCCTATCCTGGGAGTAGCCCACAGATGCACCACCAAGCCTGGTGCCGTCTACAGCCCCTGAAGGACCATCAGAGCAGGGCAAGACAACACCAGGCTTGAAGAAGTCCTTTTGTTCCCCCCTCTTCTTGTAATTGATCCATAGCTAGAATCTCACTCACAGTCCAGATACTGCAAACAGACTGCTATTAGCGGTGCAATACTTGCTCTACTTTGTGAAAAAGGAAACAAAGTGTACGCCACCTGCAAACTACCCAGGCTGGTTTGTAACGGGAGATATCATTCCTAGCAAATGACATCCTAAGGTTGGAAATTTCCATTTGAAGCCTCCCAGTGCCCTAACAGGATCCCAAAAGTCAAATCTTGACATCATTATTTTGCCATGTCACAACAAATCAACTTCTGTGACATGTTCTCTAGCTTTTCATAGCAACAAGTAGTGAGACAGTAATATTGCTAACAGAGTAAAATTTAGGGAGAAATACATGTTATTACAGTCTGTCTCTAAATGACAGAGATTCCAAAATGATAGAGTATTTTATGTTATCGTTTTATTATTCTCCTCTCCACAGTAGCGGGGGAAACTACATCCGTCTCCCTGTGGATGCTCACAAATCTGCTCTAGCAGGAAAGAACAGCCAAAAAAGCAAAGATCATCAGCTCATCAAAAAGTTAGAGAACTTAAAAATATTTAATAAGGTTTCCCTGCAGGCATTAATGATTCCAATGGCTCATTTTTTATCTAAAAGCAGCAAAAACAAACAAACAAACAAACCAATCTTGTTGATAAACAACTTCATGCCAGCATTCAGATTCAAGTCTATGGGAGATAAATATTTATCGACTGCCTTTTGCAACTTGTCATATTCTAGTGCAGACCTTCATTAGCAAACCACAACAGTAGTTTAGGGAAAAAAAAAAAATCCAAACCTGCAGAAGATACAGCAATCCCCTCTCCATTAACATGGAAGATGTTCTGTTTTGCATTTTAAATACACCCAGTTCACACAACTGTTCATGTTTTGGGATGAACTTCAATCTTCCTCCAGCTTCACATTGGCAGGATTTTATTTCTTCCCGTTTAAAATGTTCTTAGTGAATTCACATATCTTTTATATAGATACCCTCAAAGTCAAGCCACATCTCATGGGCCAACATTTTAAATTTGTGTGATGGTGAAATTTTACATATATGCTTTTAAGGAAATGACAACCTAGAAAAGAGATCCCATTAGTTGAACAGACACCAAGCTCTCTTCAGCCATCCCAGCTAAGCACATAAAAAGTGTATAGCCAAGGTTCCAAACTTTGGGTCTGTAATTTTTGTCCTGATTTAAAATTTGTTTTTGGAACAAAACCAGAAAACTTCTGAGAAACTACAATCACCAAAAATCCTTACAAAATGAAAGTATTTCCAAACTCCTCATTATCAGATTCTATGGTTCTTCCACATCACAGGGCACAGAAGATAAACTTTACAGCACTCCTGATGGAGTAAAGACCACTCTTGGAAACCACTGCTTGGAAACAGACAGAAGAAAACTGACACTCATGTTAAAAAGCATTGTTATCAATGCCTAATTGCAAATCAAACTCCAGCCAGAGCTCATACTTCAGACAATAGACCAATTCCTTTCTCAGTCAAGTTATTTTCCCCCCATGTGGTCTCTCTGGAGTCCCTGATGATGCAATTGAAGGTTATCTGGCGGGCTGGACTTTGAGACAAGATACCTCGTTGAATCATGACATCAATAAATCACCCAGAGCAAGAGACACAGACCCACTGGAAAACAGGTTTCAGTATTTCTGGCAATCATGAGACCCCACATGTCCAACACTTTCACCATGAAAATTAAGTTTCCACATGCATTAGAAACTCACTATGCAGGTTTGATCTTCTCACCTGCGTGAGGAACATGTACTTCTCCAGGATTTATTATTACCACACCATACACTGTTAGGCAATAACTAGTATATAATTTGATTTTATAGTAGTTATCTCAGAAAAAAAAATGTCATTCTTTCGTAAAATTCTCCTCTGTCTACATACTTATTTAAGCATATGATGTCTGCACAGAGCTGAGGAGCCACAGGTGCAAGGCTCCCATCTGTGGAATTATGACTAACACATCTAAATCGAAAACCCCCTAAATGATTAGTTTTACCCTACTGATATTATTTTGCTTTTTTCCCTGCTTTTCCAAATGCATTATTTCCAGCCAATTTTCCCTTCCTAGGGAAAACTATTTATGATTTAATGAAATGTTCATACATCATACCTAGTAATAAGTATCTCGCTTTACTTTTATGTTATCTAAGTGGCTCAGAGTTTGCAGCTATGCCGCTTTGGAGAAAATAAAATAGACTGCCAGAATACATCTGTCCTAGAGTGTGAGTTGGCCCCACAACTGTTTTCCCAAGAGTGATCAATACAGAGACTTCAAGTAAAGCACAAAATCCAAGTAAGACAGCAAGAAAAATACTTGCACAACTAAAAATTACTCTAAATAAAATTACAATTACATATAGAATTCAAAGCCTCTGAACCAATCCCTAAATCTTGCTTTGAGTTAAGACAGTGTCCAAGGGTACCTGCCATCCCTCATGCAAGTACTGCACACTAGCCCAATTTGCTTACCCTTGGCAAGTATAAAGTATCAGATTTTACTGCAAATTCGTTTTTCTATCCTTAATACTATTTGGTGGGTTCAAGCTTTTAGTGATACTCCCTTTGAAATTGCTTCTAATCTGTCTTCCTATATGGGGAGCTTGACCTAGCTTGACAGGCTAGACCTAGTTTGACAGAAAGGCTTGGTGTCCTAAATTAAATAGCTCAGAGCTGTGAAAAGACTTTTATGCTTAAATTACCCTGACTACATTTCAACTTCTTCCATCAGTTAGGTAAAGACTCATTTGTATTTCAGAACTGTAAGGAATAACAGACCTCAAGACATCCTTTTTCTGTTCTCATGTGCTGAAACAGGATACGCATATCCACACCAACTCTGGCACACGTTGGTCTGACCTATTCTATAAAATACAAGTAAATAAAATACAGCATAAGAGATTCCATGACTTGGTAGCCAGTTTCATTGCTTTGTTATCATTAAAGTCAACATTTTTCCTAATAAGCAGCCCAACCCTTTCTTTTTTTTCACATTAAGCTGTTTGCATCTTGTCCTATATCCAGTTGACAGAAAGGACAGTTGAACACCATCATCTTTAAAGGAAAGCAACAGCAAGTAGTGAAACTACTAACTAGTGAAACTAGTAGTGAACATACAAGACGACTTATCACTTCTGGACTTAGTGTTTCTTGTTCTAGACAGGAAAGTAATTTTCTTCAACTCTTTGTTGCATGTCATTTTTTCCCCTCAACCTCTGTGTGCATTTTCTATGTATTTTTCAAGGAATTTTTGCCCAAAACTATACAAAGGATGCCAGCTGAGATCTTAACATAGCTGGCTTGAGTGAGTTGTTTACCTTTGGCATTTTCATAAACATTTCTCCACTACCTTTGATTACTCGTAAGTCAAGTTCTCCTTTCTTGGACTGGCCTTGTACTGTTGACTCATTCATTTTTACCGAATTTCAGCTTGTTGGTTCTGTTTGCCATATTGCTTTGGATTATTATCCCATCCTCCATTTTGCCTTGGGAAACCTGCACCAGTCTGAAGTCAGTCAAATACATTGCTATTCCAACAAGCAGTGATAGCTGCAGTGCCAAGTTTGTGTGATGCTGGGGACGTTAGCCAGAGTCTTTCTTCTCTGCAGTGATAATGCTTAGTCAAAACAATCTCTTGGTTGGACAATCTTTAAAACAAACAAACAAACACACACAGATATTCTCCTTAATTCTGCTCATTCTCTCCCCCCTAAAAACAAGATTTTCTAACAGCCCTGGATTCAGCCTCCACCCTGTAACACACTTCCCTACCAGTCCAGAAACCATCACACTTTCATATATTCTTTTAGGAGTCCTTTCCACAGGTAAGGGATGGAAGTGTTGTGTTCGCTTCTCTCGTTGAACTGTTGTATTTATACAAACCCAGCTTCTTGGCCAGCTGTTTGAGATGTTTTCAATACTTCTACACATACATGGATTTCAGAGACACTATTCAGACTCTGTTCCCCAAAACCAGCCCTCCTGTCTTCCAGGTAACTCAAACTTGAAGTCATTTAAAGTTGTCTTCTGGGCCTTTCACAACAGAAGTGCTCTAGAAGAAGCATGTGTAGTTGCCCAAGATACCTTATCTACATATATGCCATTCAACCCAGCACACATTAAGTCATTTGTCTGATTCACTACATTACAGCTCAGCATTTAGTTAATCTTTTTCTGCTTGAAACTCCCTCATTATATCTAGACCTTTTATGAACTTCCCTTGAGGTTCTAGCTGGATTTCTCCATAGTGCAGCTGTGATGAGCAAGTTTTCTGTCTGAACACAATTATTAAAAACAATCTCCTGAGCTAAGTACTCCAATGTGTCATTGGAACTGTCACACAACAGCAAAGACAGGAGAGCTGACAAAAATCACAAAAGAAACATGGAAATTTTCTTGGGGGGGAAAAAAGGCAAGAAAAATAAAGAAATTATACAGCCAGAATTGCAGACCAATTTCACAGTATCACTTAAGATAGCAACGAAGGGAGAAAAGATCCACTTGTTTTGAAGCAGTCATGTGTTGAGCTTCTCCTACTTACATAAAAATGTATCTTTAAAAAAATCATCTTCCTCCCAAACTTTCTGACTTAATAGGGAAAAATAGTATTTTTGTTATTTTTTTGTTAGTTTTGAAAATAGATGTTATTCTGGTTTTATGGCAGTTAGGCTACCAAAGTATTTTGTTTAATTTGCAGAGGTTAAATGGAAGATGAACTTCTAGCAGAGAAGTTTAATAAAAGTGAAGAAAATTAGATGACCCGACTTTATGCTGGAGTCTCTATCTTTTTAATAAGGGTTTTTTTTGAACATCAAGAAGTAAAATTACTTTTGTTTGTTTTACTGTGAATTAAATTAAAACAATTTAAAGACATGATGAAAGTAATTGACAAACAAAATACACCCAACATTTAATGCACTATGGGGCATTTTTCGGTAGAAACTTCATTTTGTTCTCAACTTAGAGAAGAATTTCAAGGGGAAAACTTCTAACAGCTCTAATAATTGTATTCATGTTCTTCACAATTTACACCAGAGGAATCACTTGTAGAATATTCAAATTGCTTTGTCACTGTGCTTTGATTTACAAATGCAATTAAAAATAATAAACAGAAAAGTTTCCCATGTCCCCAGAGATGACCTAACAGAACACTATAACAAAAAGCTCAGGGCTAGAGAAATTACAGAAGTGTTAAGATGAAAATCTTTTTAAAGTTGGTGAGATCTAAAGATTTCCTGACATCCTTCCACTGTAAGGGCAAAACCGCTGGCACTAGCTTTTTATCATCCGGGCTGTTTCAGGTTAACAGATGATTTCTATAGCCTCTTTTGTTCTGTCCATAGAGAAAAACAATGACCTCTAATGAAAAATGCATGCAAGCACACAGTATCAGAGGTATTTTTTGACTGTCACTGGACTCGACCCGAGCTTTTCAAATGAAATTTCAGGGAACTATTGTTGGCATTACACAACAGAAGAGATGAAAGAAATCTGAAGCATTGTGTTCTGAGCTGCCCTGGCTTTAACAGTCTTGCGCCCACACCTCTCCCACTCTCTCCCATACCCACATACTTTGGGGGTAAGAGGTGGGGGATGTTTCTTAAAGGTAGAAGAAAGTACAAGATAAATGTGACCTATTCAGCAGAAAGAAAAGAAATGCTACACTGTTTTGTGCTTTGATCAAAGGGACAAAAATATATATTGCACCCACCTAATACACCAGTAGTTCACAAATCTTTGGAACAGTTTCAGAAATGACACTGACATTTTTACTTGTACACATCTTAAAGTGAAAGGATGCTACAGACTACTTAATATAGATTTCTGACTCTCCAGTCTCCAGCAGAACAGAGGTTTACCACTGGATTTACATTTGGTCTGCATTTTGGCTTTCAGTATGTTAGCTGCATATTAAACACAGACTGGAAACTAGAAAATATACATTGCCTGCAAAATCAGTTAGCAAAAAATTACTAGCTAGAGAATATTTGGGGTCTATCCTGTACTTCAAGTTATCTGCTTCATCAGAAAAATAAATAAAGAAATAAAAGGAATATAACAGAGTTGAGAGCAAAACATTTTGCAAAAAGTATGAATATATTCAACATATAAATATATACATAGTCAAAAAAATCTATCAAGGGCTACTAAATAAGTTTTAATTTCTGGCAAAGGGAAATGGTGGAATGGGAAGCAACGTTGCATGTTTGCCCATTTCTTAATTCCCTCTCCTAAGCACCGGCTGTTGGCCACTGCTAGACCCAGACCACTGCTCAATGTACTCTTTTACTGTAACTTCTTCTGAAGCAGGTATCTGCAGTGATACTCAAAGTACGTGGTGTTTTACATGTCACATCTCAGGTGCCTTGTATGACAGATGCCATTAGGAGAAAGTCCACATTTACCAAATTCATTATACTATGACAGAAAGCTCTATGTTCTCTGCTGCCTTTCACTTAGAGAGCTGCTCATACCTTTTCCTGACTGATTTACCTGGATCTTGCAGCAATGTAGATGACTATGCAGGGCAGCAGAGGACAAAAGCCCGTGTTTTGTAGAACTTGGGACAGGCCACAACAGTAACATACGTATAGAGATGAACACAAGAAGAAGCCTCAAATGTAATTTGTTCTGCTGCTGCTCTGGCTATTCAATGGCTGCTCTTCATTATGCCACCTGTGTATTCAGGCATGTATTCAAGCCCTAAGTGCGGCATATTCCCCAAAAAAACTCTACCTCCTTTTCTGGGGGGAATATTCATAACGGTTGAGGTGAGCGACAATCTTCAGCAGCTTGCCACAGTCAGATTCCTCTTTCCATTGCACCAGAGGAACAAGAACATAGGTCACGTTTTCCATGATACCAACAGTATTTGCTATATACCAAAACATACCGTACAATGTTGAACTGACTTCCACTCTGTGCACACAAGCCAAGCCAAGTCTATTGATGGTCATGTCCCAGATCACAACTTGCAATTGTTATCTCAAAAATAAATACAATATTAAAAAAAAACAAAGCTTAAGCGGTGTTATTACTTAAACACGAGTATCTGTATTTGTTAATACTGAAGCAGTTTCCAAACCAGAAGTTATTTCTATGTTGTCTTCAGATCACGTTTCTAACCAAAGAACACCAAACAGCAGTATTGCTCCATCTTAAATCCAGAATAATTCAGCTCAATCAATGAAGTCAAAACTGGTGTTACTAAGACCAAAAACCAAACTCTGTGGATTAATGCTACGCTAAAAGGAATAGAACTGTTATTTTAAAGCAAATGGTGTAATAATAAAAGGCAAATGGTGCCTTAAATGACAAGTTAAGACAAGGCAGTAGACATACAGCTAGTACAAAACAAGTTCAAGAAACTCAGGTTTTCCATGTGCTTCAGGGGCACTCCAGCCTTCGATCCCTGACAGATCACATATTTAGGCCACTACGAGCATTCTACTGCCCTCAGCAGACCCTCCGAAAGACACACATATTGAGAGCCATACAATCTTGAACCAGACAAGCCCTTTAGTTTGTGCTTAGCTTTAAGCTAATCAGATGTGAGCACAGATTCATTGCTAAGTTTTTTGTTTGTTTGTTTATTATTCCTAACTAAAGGTAGAGCAAAGCACATGCATACTAAGGCCATACCCAGGGCCCATATAATATATGGAATATGAATTTTTGGTTAACAATTGCTGCCTCAGTGTCATCCTTGATAATGGTCCAAAGTCCTTCCTAGATCAGCTGCTTCCACAGAAGACTTCTCTAAAAGTAGCAATAGACTACAGATGTATCTATAGCAGCCACAATATACTGTACGGACCATAACATAACATTGTGTACCCTGCCTAGATGGATCAAGTTGTGTTCAATCAGCTTCCATACTGTGAAGAACAATGAAATAACATTAAATATTGTAAATTCCTCAACAACAAAGAATCAAGTGAAGGGAAGGAGCAAAGCCAACATGCATAAGACTACAACGCAAATGGCAGTAGCTGCTCATTATAGATAAAAACCATTTTCAAAGCCTTTACTCAGATTTTACCTAGGTCCTGCTTAGGTACCACTTCCATTGGGAAGGATTTTGCTGGTGCCAGGGAGCAAGGCGAGCTGGGCTGTGCCATGAGGGGCCAAGCTGGGAGGCTGAAACTAGGCCCATGGGTAAGGGTAGGGAGAGGCCCCAGGGGTGGCTGGGCTGGGACAGTAAGGGCTGTTGGTGCCATCGGGGCCCTGACAGCTGGAACAACACCAAAACAGCAATTAAAGATGTAGTTTTGATGCCTACTTTTTCCATTTCATGTTTTTTTAGTGCTTTTGGAGTCATGCAAGGCTTTCACCTCAATTAATTGAAGATCTTTGTCTGCCTCACAGGGCAACAATCTTCAGCAAACAGGTAAGATCTATCATATATATAATGATACTTTATTTGTATGTGTGATCCTTAAATATATTTTCAATAAGGCTCTGCGTGTCCATGGGGTTTTCCTAGGGCACAAAGTTTTCCACAGCAAGAACATTGAAATTAATGTAGATACAATCACCAGCAGTCAGCCAGATTTTCACCTGGTGTAAAATAAACAAACCCAGTGAAGTCATTAGGCTTACGTGAGCTTATCCAGCATTTGAGAATATATCCCTGTATTTCCACTTCAGATAACAGCACATTATCTTCAAATTAGTGATTTTGATATATACCCTATGCTAGAGGTTTCCACAGCAAAAATCTGGCATCACAGCAGGTAATGTGAAGATGTGAAGAAACACTCTTATTCTTCCCATGACTACTACATGGGTCCAGAGTTCCAAGGCAGAAATGCACGTGCTCCTCCATTGACTACATCGACATAGTGTGCACTTATCAAGCAACCATACAGCACACGTGCAAAACAGTCTAGCCCGAAACTACTCCCACACAGTAAATGCGTACAGGAAATGTCAGATGAAGTGCAAAAAAAAATCTCAAACTCTCTACATAAAGTGTAGCTGTGTGGAAAAAGAAGAATGTCTGGGGAATGTCTTTCTTCCCTGCTGTGAGAAACAAGAACAATTCCACCTGGTATATCATATGCAGAAGGATGTTATGTGTTGTTATTGGACTCGCTAGAAACGTTACAGGAGCAAGTTAACAGTAGAGCACAGATATCACAAAGCTGATATGTGCTGCAATTATGATTATGACGAAATTAAGATATTTTGGCTGCTGCTCTATGCTGAAAAAGTTTAGAGACAGAATGGCACTCTAAGTGTATCACATAAATAGGCTAGAGCTAAGTATCTTGAAGTAATTCCCGAGTTTACCCAGTCTGCAAAGTAGGGCTCCTACATCTAGAGACCCACTCCCTGTGGTCCCTTCCAATTAGAGATTTGTTTCATAGGCTGACTAATAGGTCACCTGGGACTGAATCCTGAACTTCTGCACAGAGGCATTGCCATTGCTTTGCTGCTCAACAGAATTGTTCACAAGGCCATAAAATAAAGCAGGAAGGAGCAACCCAAGCTTTGATTAAGCAAAAGTTCTTGTGAAGATGAATCAACACATGTTAAAAAATGCTCTCAGCTACACCAGATACATTTCCATTGATTCCAGTGAATTTGCCTACATGAGCCAAAGACAGACTGTGATCCAGAGTTTGACTTATCCATGTAGAGTGGATTCCTGCATTTTTCTAGAGGTTGGTTTCCACTTTAGGGCAGGCAGTACCCTGCTCTTGCTGCACTCGATGCAACCCCATCTTCTGTACAGGCTGACAAAACACAACAGTGGCAAAGGGGATGAATAGCTGTTTAATCAGCTCATTCCAGCAAGTCTCACAAAGTCATCATGAAAACCATTAATGACAAGAGCTACTAAGGTACCTAAAAGCTTTTTCCCTCCTCCCTGTTCTTCTCTGGAACTCTCAGTTCTTCTTACGTGAGAAAACTGCTGCTGATCTCTACTGCTGAGGATCTGCACCCTTCCACAGGGAAAGGCTAAGACTGCAGCGTAGACTCAGGTCAAGGGCAACGATTCTTTTTCGCTGTTTGGTGTTCATGAGGCTGCACCAGGAGCACTGCAACGTCCACTTCTGGGCTACCCATCAGAAGAAAGACGTGAAAAGATGACAGAGAGGCCAGTGGAGGGCCAGTGGGATGTGCAGAGGGCTGGAGCACTTGACATAAGAAGGGAACAGGGCTTGTTCATCCAGGAAAAGACAGAACTAAGGGAAGGAAATCTGTTTTCTGTCTCTAAATATCTAACCGGCCATTATAGAGAACACTGAGCCAGGCTACTCAGAAGTGCAGAGAAAAAAGAATAGAGCAATGAAAATTCATCATGAGATACTGCAGCACTGCAACAGGCTGCCTAGAGAGTCTGGCAATCTCTATCCTTGGAGATATTCAAGACACAACTGGACACAGTCCTGAGCAACCTGACCTAGCTTTGAGGATGTCCCTGCTCTGAGCTGGAGGTGGACTAGATGGCATCCACAAGTCTCTTCCAACCTAAATTATTCTATGATTCCAAATTCAAACTTAAATGAAGGCTCAGTCATAGGCCTGACTGAAAGAGAGGAAGAGGCAGTGATGGAGACTGTACAGGCTGTGTACGTGATTAAGAAATACACTGAGAAATGCTCAAAGGGAAAAAGGGGAACACTTATTTGCTCCCATTCTCAGTAAACCCATGGTAAGGTCTTTTATAAAAAAAAAAAAAAAAAAAAAAAAGCCTTATTCTCTTTCCAAAATATAAAGAAACCAGCCTGATACACTCGCCTTTCCTGTTTCTTGTGACAACTTTTTTTTTTTTTTAAACTGTTTGAAGTTACTCTGAAAAATCAAAAGGAAGTGAAAGAAAGACCATCTTTTAGGCCGGTAGTTCTTTGGGTCCAGCCTAAACATTTTACACCTTCAGGCCTCAAATGAAGTGAAACAAAATACAGTGTTGACGTGTGCAAAATGAAAAGGGAGCAATCAAACTGCATGCACATTCCAAGTATCATCAACTGATTGGTACAAACAGGCAAGAAAAAATTAGCAAGATTAAAAACAGTGACAGACGGTCCCAGACTGATCTATTAAGCCCTCTCTGTATTTGTGTGTAGGTGTTTGTTGCAAGTGTAGCAAGCAAAAGGCTTCAGCAAGTGAATAAGCATGCACCCTTGCAAAATTTTAGCATAAAGTCAGTGTCAGGCACTTCACCCCAGTTGTAGTAGGTGTGCAGGTTTACTTAAATTTGCTGAAACAGTTATAATTAGCCACAAAACTTACTGTATCAGCAAAATAGAAGTATCAATTTATGCAGACCATGGCTAGGTCAACCAGGAAAGGTCAACCAGGAATTTTAAGATCACAGGCCAGATTTGCTGCTGACGTAGCCAGCCAGATTCCCTCAAAGCAAGCAGAAACGTGGCTTCTGATATTAAAGGGATACTCAAAGTAAGAGTTTCTCTTACATCAGAATATATGTATACACATTAACAGGTGTAATTTGCAGAAAACCATGCAACTGGCTATGACTAAATTCATTCCCAGGCAGAGCCAGTACAGAGACCACGTAGCAACCTTGTGCTAGCACAGTGAACTGGATTACATTTAACCAACAGAGCCTCATCCTGCTGCCAATAAACTCAACATGAGCAGGAAAACCTTTAAAGAATGGGTACTACAGTGATTTGATATCAAGTTCATCACAATTTGTAATAGGCATAAAGCCTAAATACTGTGATGGATGTAATCAGTGTTTCTCAATGTGTGGCTCTGATCTGAATTCTTTTATTCAGACTAAACTCCTACACAATTCAATTCAAGATCAGGTTTTGTATTAAAACAACTCAAAACATTAAAAAAAGAAAAAAGACAATGGGAATAAATGTAGCCTAGGTGCAAAGCTAGCTGACAGTGCTTTTTGCACATTTCTTTCTGCTATATAACAGTCCACTACACTTCAGCAAGATTACTGATAGAGTAAAATGGCTCTTGGTACGAGTATCACAGAAGAGTTTGAGCGGAATAAAGACCCTTCCCTGATTTATTAAATACATTGCCTTTTCTGATGAAGGAGGCAAGAAAAGAATAATTCTATTACTCCTATGCTTGTCAGAGACTAAAGGATCAGTCAGATGCCAGATGTGAGTACAGGCATTTTCTCATGTCTCTGGTAAAATTAGCTATTGCCGATTTTATGGACCAAGCAACAATACGTGCCTACACATCCAGGATTAGGAAACAACCCATTGTTTTGAAATTATGCTCTTTACTATACGTCAGGTTTACATAACACAAAGAGTAACTGGATTTTATATTCTACACATACACTCTTCTGGAAGATATGAGATATTAATTGTAAATCTTAGCCATTAGTCATTTTTATAATACTTCTATAAAGATATTTAATGCCAGACATGTGGTGTTTTTACCCTGCTGGGCAGCTGAACTCCACCACAACCGCTCTCTCGCTCCCCCTCCTCAAAGGAAAAGGGGGACAAAATATGGTAGAAATGGTTCAGGGGTTGAGATAAGGACAGGGAGATCACTCACCAATTACCATCATGGGCAAAACAGACTCAGCATAGGGAGATTAACATAATTTATTACCTAATCACTAGCAGACTAGAGCAGTGAGAAACTAAAAGCAAACTCAAAACACCTTCCTCCATCCACCCTCTTCTACCTCCTCCCCCTGAGCAGTGCAGGGGAATGGGGAATAGGGGCTGTGGTCAGTCCCTAACACTGCGTCTCTGCTGCTCCTTCACAGTCACTCTCTGCCCCTGCTCCACGTGGGGTCCCTCCCACGGGATGCCGTCCTTCCCGAGCTGATCCTGCGTGGGCTGCCCACAGGCTGCAGCTCTTCCAGAACTGCTCCCATATGGGTCCGTACCACGGGGCCCATCCCTCAGGACCAAACTGCTCCAACATGGCTCCCCCATGGGCAGCAGCTTCCACCAGATCCCCTGCTCCTGCGTGGGCTCCTCTCCACGGGCTGCAGCTCCGGCCCGGGGCCTGCTCCTGTGGGGGCTCCCATGGGCCACAGCCTCCTTCAGGCCACATCCACCTGCTCCATGGGGGCTCCTCCATGGCTGCAGCGTGGAGATCTGCTCTGTGTGGTACCCATGGGCTGCAGGGGGACGGCCTGCTCCACCATGGGCCTCTCCATGGGCCACAGGGGAACTTCTGCTGCAGCGCCTGGAGCCCCTCCTGCCCTCCTTCTGTACTCACCTTGGTGCCTGCAGGGCTGTTTCTCACTCCTCTCTCCCAGCTGCTGTGGCACAGCAGGTTTTTCCCCTTTCTTAAATCTGCCAGATTTAAGATCTCCCAGAAATGCAACCAACATCACTCACTGACTCAGCTCTGGCCAGCAGTGGGTCCATTTTCCAGCTGGAACTGGCTCTTATCTGACTTGGGGCAGCTTCTGCACTCTTCTCACAGAGGCCGCCCCTGCAGCCCCCCCTGCTACCAAACCCGTGCCACATAAACCCAGTACAACATATCAGTGTTGATTTTTGTCCATATTTGAACCCCTTAGTCCTCTCTCTTCTTATTTTCTAGTATATGCAAAGATATTAAGAAGTTGCTAGTTTTTCCTTTAAGTTTGAATAGATAGCCCCACTAAAACTTAAATTCTCATCTGGAGGATTCATTAACCATTGTATCACTTTTGTCTTACATCAGCACTATCTGGTGGGTATTGGACCCAGCTACTTCATTGTTTACTAAACTGCAAATGCCTTAAGACTGAGTTATTTAATTCTTATAGCATCATAGATTATATAAAAGTAATGCAGCCATCTGTTTGGGTTCAATTTATATTAACACAAGTGTGTTTGCTTGCCATATTGACATGAAGTTATGACAAAATTCTCTTAAGATGGCATATGTGAAAGATTTTATTTTTTTTTTTAGTCTTAGTTCCTAAGTAACACAAAAAAGGACATTGAAGAGAAGGCAAGATATTTTCTTAACAGTTGCATTTCATTGTGAAACAACATCTACAATGAAAATCTATGTGTACCCTATTCCAGACAGACAGACCCTTAAAGCAAATGTAGTAAAGCAAGGGAACTTAGCTAGCAGCTTTTTTTATCTTGAACAAACATTGGTTGTCCACCAGCCACCCATTGTAGCCAGCATCCCATGGCAGTCCAGTGTCCATTTAAGCGAACGCAAGGTTTCCCATTGACTATTCCCATATACTTCAATGGAGGTCCAGTCCAACCATGTATCAGTGTCAAGTGTATGCCTTTTACGTGTCTCTATTTTGTAATTGTTCAACAATTCTGCTGTTGTACACCAAACTAATCTGACCTTAAATTCTTCTGTTTTGTGCACAAAAGCATTAGATTAGGGATAAGAAAACATGTGCTCTCCCAACTTATTTTGCTAATACCTTAAAGACCAGATAAACTGTGTTTAGGACATGGACCGAATTTTTTCCTAGGTCACTGTGAACACAAATGCAACCTTTCTCTTCTGGAATGCAGAGATACCCCCATGCCCAGGCACAGGGCTTTACACCTTGCTTCTTGCCTCACCTGTGTTTTGCTTGGGCAAAAACTTGTGTTTTGCTAGGGCAGACACTGGAGGGAGATGAAGATGCAGACAACGCTCTATGCTTTCATGGAGTAACCTAAAGCATTACTGTCTGCATCTGCCTGGAGTCTCCATTTCCAGACAGCTGAGGGGTGGAAAGCAGAAACCCTCCGTACCACACTCAGTCAGGCACCAGCTGCACAGAAGGGCAAGTTCAGGAATAAGAAACGGAGTGCCAACAACCCTAAATTAAATGAGGAAGGTCAGTGGGAGCTGAGCTCCTTCAAAAGTCCCAGAGCTAAAAACATTGAATGAAATATACTCTATTTAACACTTCTTAGTAGTACAGCAGGTAATTTTGACTTGAAAGGAAAGCACCTGCTTACTACTGCTACAGCTAAAGCTGGTTTAGATGAAGGTGTAACTTGTTGTTATACATACCTTAGAATGGAAAGGAGTTTATGACTTTTTAAGAATGCCTTTCTCCATTTTTCTGTGGCTATTTCCACTTATTTTACTTTTTCTACTGTAAGACTTAATAAAAAAGACAGAAATTCACAACAATCCCCCAGAGGTTTTGGTTTTTTTCCCACCTCCCCAACACTTAATAGCTTCCCAGAAGTGGAACTGAAATTATCCTGAGCTACAGAAAGAGAAAAGAAGAACAACAAGTGCTTTGCATTTGAGACTGACTTTTCACTGCCTTTTTTTCCCAGATCCATTAAATGTGCAAATATGCCAACATCCATTAATGTGTAATAAATTTTGCTTGATTGGCAACTACTTTCATGCAAGTAGGGAATCTTTCTATATAAGGGAGTCTAAGAAAAATATCTTTCAGTCAGAGGAGGGAAAAGTCTGTGCTGGGTTTACATTACTACTTCAATCCTTTAAACACTTCTGATACAAGATACTAATGAGCCATCCAAAAACGCTATTAAACAGCATTCTTCATGGTAAACCTTTGGTGGAATGGGCTACTGATGGGGGGTGGGGGGGAGAATACAATTTATTGCTCACAAAAATAAATCCTTCTGAAAAGTGACTTAGCAGCCTTGATACTACATAGTGTCCCATTTAAAATATACTTTTCAATGGGGTACAATTTCTTAAATTTTTTTTTCCACAGAAACACTATATATAGAAAGCAGCCCTCACTGTAGAAACCAGAACTGAACAGCATAGTACAAGTTGAAGCATTGACAAAAAACACACCATACTCAAACTTGTCACTCATTCTGCAGTCTGTGAACATGTGTTCCTGACCTAAAATATTTGTCACTTAGAGCTTGTTCCTCTCTGTTGTGCCATGTTGCTACGTCATGACTTGGAGATGGGACTAGGTAAGATGCCATTACAAAAGGCAGGTGTGTTTGTCAGCTAACAGTTGCCTAACTTCCTTCCCGATTTGTTTTTCAGTTTGGCTGTCAAATCAACCTAGATTCTCAGCCAACTTGTGAATTACCATTTATTTTTAACCTAATATGCAACTTTGCACAAAAAAAAAAATGCTGGCACTATGCTTGCAACAAATATAATCTTGGATGGGTGCTACAGGCAAACATAATGCCAGAGTGGTATTAAGAATAAAAACCTCTTTAGCTATGCAGAAAGTCAGCAAGGTTTGCCTTCTCTGAAGCATGCTTTTCAGACCCTGGAACTACAGATTTCATAGGAGGGTTTTTTTTTTTGCCCCCCCCCCCCCCCCCCCCCCCCTTTTTTTTTTTTTGAGCAGATGGCAGAAGTAAGCTCAAAAGCCCTGGAATACACACAGCACCTTGACTTCATTCAATCTGGAGTGACAGCGCTGCTGGGCTACATCCTCAGGCAACCAGTTGGGTGAAATTCCTGTGGACTCAGCTGGAGCTTCCTACAGAAATAAAGCTTGTGAACATAGCTCACTGCAGACTGCTTCAGCTTACACATTTGCTCTTTATGCACTGGTGTCTTAACTGTTAGGTACCTTTGCTCTCCATTTCACCTTCTCTGTCTTTCAGTTTTTCCCCAGGTATTCAGTACCACCTGTGTGGAGTGCTGTCACTTTATTCCCAGCTTCCCATCACTGGGAGGACCTTAGCCCTGCAGACCCTGAGTGAAGAGCCAGGTTCCACTCTGTCTGCCTCACCTGTCTTGCTAAACAGAGGGCAAATAAATCAAAATGAACCTTCAGTAGAAAGCTTGCCGTGTTTGGAGGCTTGATTTTTAAACATGCAATCATCTCTGAAGAGTGCAGCTGTACTCACCTATGAGGTAACCAGATGGTACAACAGAAGTTGAATTTTTTTGTAAATTGCTTTGGTGTTTAAGTTTGCAATAACTTGTGCAGGTAGCCCTAAAAGAACAGAGGAAGGGAAAGAAAAAGCAGCAAGAAAAGGATGATTGGAGAAGAGGAGGGAGGACAAAGAAGGAAGATGGGAGATGAACAAACATGAAGGAAGATGCAACTGTGCTGATACTAATTCTGCTCAAATTTTTGCTGAGAATTAAGTAGGACAACACTTAGAGATGAGCAAGTCACATTTTGGCAGTTTGCAAGACTGTCACATCATAAGGAATATGTTCATTTCTTTACTAATTTATCCAGAAGGCATTTCAGAACATAGAGGGAGGGCTGCTAGTATTTAAAAAAAATCTCAAAGGAATTTCCTTGCACAGTTATACTTTCACATTTCTTGAAATCCAAATTCCATATTTTGAATTCATATCTCATCTCAAAACATCAGATTCATTTTTGGACCTCATCCAGGCATCTTCTCACCTGGACACGGACCTCATAGGTTGCGGTTGTTTTCCACTCGCTGTTTCACACTGTAATGCACCTGCTCCTTTAACATTTCCTGAACGTGGTCTAACAGTGACAGCACTGTGGTTGCAGCATCTAGCCATGCCCTTTCTGGAGTTCCAGAAAGGAAAGCGTTCTGTCATACGCTTTTCTCCCTGTGTGTTTCTTCCCTTATCAAGGTCAGCTTTGGAGGTCGGTGCCCTAAGCCAGCACTAGACCAACCTGCTTCTAAACCAAGCCCTGCTCCTTTTGTCTCTTCAGGCCTGCATGTACCCTTAATTTCTACTTTTTCTTTTTTCTGCCTTTGATTCTAGCACTTCTATCATCCTTGTGACACAAACGTGTTTAGTACAGACCCAAAAAACACGAAGCAATCAATTAAATTAGTTTACTCTCTGATTAGCCTCATTAACTGTTCCCTATGTAAAAATAAGGCCTAAAATTTGTCCTATACTTAAAATTACTGACAATTTTATTTTGACAAAATGATTTCATGCTACAGCAGATCCATTTCAGCAGTATGTCTTATGTATTTTCAAAGTTCATCCAAACTCTGTAGAGTGGCTAGACCAGTGTGAAAAGATAAAACTGTTCTACCCACGTAAACAAACCTAAAAGCAGATTTAGCTGATAATGGCATCCACACACACAGCCATACAGGTTTAAAAATATCACATTTTTATTTACTTCTCTACATGCCCTGCATGCAAGAGAGTATTTAAACAACTCCCTGAATCTAAACCTAACATATGCATTTTATGTGAAAAAGCAGTGTCTTTTCTCAGATCTCAAAGACTGATTATTTTTCCACAGAAAATGCATCATCTTTATTTAAACTTCTCTGTATGCAGTGTTTTATCTGGTTATACTTTATGTTTATGCATATTAACCCTCATGCAGGTGGGTCACTTAACTAGGCTTTGCTGAAACATGAAGTGTGAATCATCAGCAGAAATAACTGTGTTCCCATAGCACTGCAGACCATCATCTACCTCTGCTGCTTACCACCAAATCGTTATACTCCTATAAAAGCAAATGTTTACAGACAATCACAATTTAGAAAAGAAATTCAGATTCTCTGTGTTCTTTAGGTATTTTTTTTTAAACGAGTGTTTGAGAAAATAACACATCAGCCTATTCTTCTATCGTTTTTCAAATAGAAACCTGGAAAATTAAGATTGAGAGTTCTCAGCATGTGCAGATACATGTGCAAGTGCATGTGTATGTTATAACAATGGCATTTTGTGAAATATTTCTGGAAAAATAAGGGTTTCCATTTGTTAATCTAGACTATAAATTATTTTTCAAATGGCTTGTTTTAGTTACAACCCAAGACTTTGGCAAGCCTTCCTCTCCTCTTTTGTATCATAGATAAAGAGGATTGATTGCAGCTCATGGACCGTATCACTGGGCTCTGTATCACTATAAACTACAGATTTAAGAATTTTGTAGGTGCAAAAAAAGTGGGATAAAAGACTCCACGCTGAGAATTCAAGGGAGCATCAAAGGAATAATCTCCTACAGAGGCAGGCAGAACAAAGCAGACAATCTTATCTGGGAGTAAGCAGGAGCTTTTTGGTCAAAAAAAAAAAAAAAAGTGGTTTGAAAAAGAAGGAACAACAAGAGAAACAACTGAGAAGTAGTAGCAGGGCACTGGGAGTCAGAGACTTGAAACATGGTACAGCCCCTGACTTCTCTGTGTCCCTGTCCAAAGAAAGGCCTCTGAACTCTCCCATTGCCCTGACAACCTTCTTAGTTAGAAAACATCTGAACAGAATTGTACCAAGTGCTTGTCCACACCAGTCCCCAACTCCAGTGTCTTACAGGTGCTCCTGTCCTACAGGTAAAGAAGAATATTACTGAGAAAACAAAGAAGGGTAGAGCGGCCAAGAAAAGGAACAGGCTACTTCCTGAATTAGCTTTCTCACAGCACAAACAGAACTTCAGAAATGTGTTGCATGCTTCTTTACTGTAGCCTATGTTTTACCTTACACTCTTGAACAGATTAACGAACTTCAATTAGCAGAGACTCAACATGACAAAACTATGCAATTGCTTTTCCAAGTTGGTCACTGGTTGAAGATTCTGGCAACTGTTGACTAACTAGCTACTCATTAGGTCAGGATCAAGTTACCTTACATGCCAGAACAGCAAAGGCTCAGCACTGCACAGCACAGATGCTGCAGAACATTTAGGGAAGAGAGACCCTGCACTT
The DNA here is from genome assembly GCA_013399115.1 of Anseranas semipalmata. Lineage (NCBI taxonomy): Eukaryota > Metazoa > Chordata > Aves > Anseriformes > Anseranatidae > Anseranas > Anseranas semipalmata. The sequence goes on along the minus strand of VXAA01003753.1, from coordinate 587,328 downwards.
GAAACATTCAGGACTGGAGGCTCCAAACAGCTGAGTTTGCAGGCGAGCCCAATGAACCAAACCAGACAACAGCTCCCCAAGGAAAATGCTCTCCCTGTGAAGCAGTAGAGCCATCTGCTACCCCTTCTCCCCCACCACTCCCCAGCCCCTGAGGTGAGGAGGACCAGCATAGCAGGCAGTGACTACTGCCAGAGGACTTGGTGGAGGTGAACCCGACTATGCATATTTCAGGAAGGTGAAAGAATCCCCCCGCCATCTCCAGGTGAGTTCAGTGAGCTACGGTCCTCTTCCTGGGAGAAACTGCATATGTTAACTGGGGGCTTCAAATCTATTTGGCGCTTGGAAGCACAGCAAGACATTCCCTCATTTCTTTGCAAGATTGGTTAGGCAGAGGGAGGTGCCAAAGCTAATGGGAACCAGGTCACTGCTACCTCAATGTCTCTCCAGTCCCACATCATGAAGGTGGCACTGTGCTGTGGAGCACTCATGACAGCCCCTCTGAGCGCCAGCAAGGGGCAGACCTTGGTTCAGAAGCATTAAGTCTTTGACAATACAAAAAGGCAAGAGAGAAAGGATCTGCTGGAGGTGCAAGATGTAGCCAAGAAGAGAGTCCAGACCCGAGCCCAACGAATTAGCAGCAGATCCTTTCTAAAAAAAGGAAAATAAAAAGTGGTTCAGTGAAATGCATAGAGACAGACAAATAAATCTCACAAGACTGCTTTGTAGAGAGAATTGTAGAGGAACAGATGTACACCCAAGAACTAAAAAAAAGGAGATGGGAAAAAAATAAAAGTGAAAAGCTGTAGTTGTCAAGCAAAAACAGAGGAAGAGCTCACCTTGGTATTGATGAAGCTTTGGTCAGTGAACGTGAAGATATCGATCCCATAAAACTGAGGAAACAGCACTCTCGTGACTTGGTGGAAGCTAAGTGACAATGAGGAAGACATAGCGACTCACAGAATCATGGTTATTATTGCATATGGGGAGAAGACTGGAAACAGAAAAACTGATTCTGTTCCCTCATGTAGCAAGAAAAGTGTCACATGAGAACCTAACAGGAAGGAGCCCTAGGTGTTTCCTCTCCCCTTTCTTACACACCTGGCAGCCAGACAATCAGAATCTACCTCCGTGTTTCACACCGCATATCAGAAACCAATCAAACAATCAAAACCAATCAATATTTTAATAGCAGCTACTCTATGGCCTCCTTGGGATGGTCATGCAGTAACTCCAGTTAGATCAGAGGGCATGACAAGAAAGCAGTATGTAGAGGAAAACCACTTGTAAATTTTGAGGCAAAAAGACAACACACTCTACATCAAGGAAAGAAAGAACAGGGAATAAAGGGCTTAAATTGCAGAAAAGGACATTTATATTAAGTGAGAAGAGAACTTCCTGACGAGAGGTGCCTAAGCAATGGCATAGATCATTTTATGGAAACTGCAAAATCTCCACCATGAAACATTTTCAAAAGCAGGCAAGGAAAGCATTATTCCTACAGAATAGTTTAAGTACTGCTGATTCCACTTTGGTTTAGAAGAATGGGCCAGATGACCACTTGTGCTCTTTTCTACAAGTTCTGTGAGAGGGGAGGGCAGAAAGAAAAAAAAAAAAAAAAAAAAAAAAAAAAAAAAGAGGCAAGTTCAAGCTTTTTATACTAGAACCTAAAGCTAGAAGAATCTGAGCTGCATAACTTAGAATATACCATTCACATGAGAAATTACTGACTTCTGATTGGTTTTGTTTGTCTACTCAGAGATTAACAACTAGCTCTTCAGAGGTGAAAGCACCTCTTCCTTGTGTGTGCCTGTAGGGTCCCAAATGTTGGGGTCTGTTGTAACACTGTAATGGGTTCAGTGTACTAGATTTTGTAACGTACATGGGGCCAATGTTTTATACCATTAGACAGTACTGTGCTTTTATGAACCTGAGGTTGCTAGAACCACATCATCATGCTTGCAGGCAGGTGGAACATACATATATTCAAATGCAGATACCCATCTACTGCATCAGAGCCGTTGTTTCAGTTACACAGAGCATGTGGTGCGTACAGAACTGTCAAATTCCCTTCTTGGGGGTTATCTTTTTCATTTATGACACCTCCTCCTTTACTACTTCTTTAATCACTAGTTACTCCTCTAAAGTTCTCATGAACTAGAGCATTTACTGCCATAACTTTTGGATGTAACCAAATACACTGCTGACTGGAAGCTGAACATCCAAAACACGCGAGTTGGATTTTCAAAAGCTCCTTAAACTCCCAGGAGCGTGCCTTACTGAGTTTCAGAACACCCAGTCTGCGCAGCTAAGGGTGTTAGGTTACAAAGGGGAGAACAGGGTGGTAACTAGTGTTGTAAATGGGGTTGGCAGCTTTAGTTCAAGTTTTTAGAGGAATCTGAGGACACAAAGTAAGCGTTTTCATCCAAGTAATCTTGTCCTCAGGACTGTCTGTGCCAGCCTGAGTTACAAATATATCTTTTCAGTTTTCAGTATAAGCAGAAATTTAAGCATGTCAGTGTTTCGTTTACTTTTATGACTGGGATGTGGGCTCCTAAATTGCTTTGATGCTTTTAAAATTTTAATCCAGATCGTTCATCTGACTGTTGGCAGCTTCCAGCAGATGCTGCAAGCTCAACGCATCCAAGCTTCCTGAATATTGGGGGAAAAAGTCATTGAAGAAATGCAGTAGAGAACAGCATAGTTTGGTACAGTGGACACTCTTCTTGAATTAAAATTAGGGTGCCAGGGCATGCATGCTACTGAAAGTACCATATTCTGGATGACATGAAAAATGGACTGACCAGTAATTATTTCCGGTCATTTAAAAAAAACTATTTCATTTTGAGATCTAGCCTGGTCCAGCCCACTTTGGACAATTACCTTCTCACCATCATTCAGCCTTAGGCTATTTTGTAATGTCATTGGCATATCAAGCCATTGACACATTTTCCTCACCCATTTCTGTGTTGTAAAGTAATTTCCAAATATTTCTAGAATATTATAAGAAAAAACATTATTGATGTTATCAAGTCTAATATACAAATACCAGAAGTCTGCTCTATCACATGACTAATAATTGTTTTTATTTAAACTAGGAAAACAGTATCAAAGGATGTATCCATGAAACTCTTGGATTAAGCACTTCTAAATGCAAGACAATTGGATTCGTCCAATTAGATATTTCCTGTCAGTTATTGAGATTTTTTCCTATAAATAGGGAGCAGACACATGTGTATGGGCATATACACTACCTAGACCATGCAACTAAAACTTCTTCTAGACTGCAAAGAAATGAAGATAATGTTTGCATCATTAGAAAAACAGTTTCCACAGATAAAGCTTTATGTTTTACAGCCATTCCATGTTTTTAATACAGCTGCCACACAAATAACAGATAATAGAAAACTATTTATAAATGTGTTATAAACCCAGTTGACTATAAGAACACGTTAAGAAAACTGCAGGTGCTCAAATCCAGAGTAAGCAAGGAGATAAAACAACTCAGAATGTGTTTAAAATCCCTCTAAGCCAGTGTGATATTACATACCAATCACAGAGCCATCCTGTTCACACCATCAAATACCCAACTTTTAATTCCTAGACTTTTAACTCTTAAAATTTAATCTACTTGATGACAATTAGCCTATAAATAAATAAAAAACACTAATTCTATATCATGCCCATTTGGAGAAAGGCGGGGGGAGGCTTTTTTTTTTTTAAAGCAACATTTTAGCAAAAATAATGAAGGATTTTATGTTTTATGTTGTACAACCACAGGTGAACTCAAAACTGACCAGAAGCATAGGCATGAGAGAACAGGTGGGCACAGCTCACACAGTAACTACATATGCACACCATGGAGGCAGCAGCAAGGGTACTGAGCTACATGGTACTGTGGCCGGCACTGCTGTGTCAGACCACTGGCGGCTTTTATTCCCTGTGAACGTGCAATGTTCAGACCCAGGGAACATGACAAGAAAGAGCCACAAGAGATGCCATTATGAGGCCAATATATGCAAGCCAAACCAGACCAATTTTCCCCTCATGAGCATGGCAGACCACCAAAGTGAACGCAGAGCAGCCCAACCAGAGCCCACCAGCACGCCCCGTTTGCACCCAGGGTGCCCACTGGGCTCGACCAGGCTCCTCTGGGGCCAGCACAGGAGCAGTCTTTGCCACAACGGCAGGACCTCAAGTACTCAGGTCCAGGCATACTCTGGGGTGCCCACACATTTCTGCGGACCTCCCATGGCTGAGCAGACACACCTGGAAGCAGTACTCGCCATTTTAAGGCTTACACCTGTGATTCCCTGGACAGTTAATAGTAACAGTACTAACAAATAACACTGACAAAGATGCCAGGAAACAAACAGCATTTGTAGACCTCTACTCCAGCTACTGACCCAGCTCAACTCACATCATCAGATCTCCACATCTCCTCAAAATATTAAAGAATTTATCTTTTGTTTTATTCAAAAACAGTTACAGTCAAAACCTGCAAGAATGGAAATGCATCATGACTTTGGTATTGGAAAGTCCAATGCTTTATGACCTTGTGAGCTAGATATGAGCATTTGAATGAGAAAAATCCATTGCCTGCCCATGACAGTCTCAACTGAGACTTTTCTACATATAAATTGTGATTTTTATTTTCTTAGAGCACCAGAGTTCAGTGTGTGGCACAAAGGCTGTGGGGATTTCTAGGCAGTGAGATATGAAAAACAGTGGGCATAAAGTAATCTCTCGTAATTCTCCAGAGCCCTGTGACATCAACATGCAACAACACAGAATACCTGCTAGAGGGGTACCAAGGCTTTGTTAGCCCTCAGAAGGGATGATGACATGTTACACTTGGTGACCCCTTTGGCTCTCAAATTTGTGCTGAGAACAGCTTTATAACGAACCGTACCAATAGCTGATACGGATGCTATACACAGTCACACACATGTTTTTCTGCTTGGTTTCATGTCTGGGTCTATGGTCCTGTGCTGAGACACAGAGCAGCTAAACATGGGTTATTTGTGCGGAGCATTTATATCTATTGGTATTTATTAGTGAAGATCTTTCGTCAGAAACTCCCGCAAATTCTCCCTGACTTTTGCTGCTTGTTCTGCTCCAAGCTCGAGTAATGCAACAATCGGCGCCGAGCTTTCTAAGCAATAAACACAATCAAGCTACGCGACATTTCGACCAACATCACGACATTCAGAAAAGATGCCCACAGCCGAAGCAACAGCCAGGGAAAGTCGCGGGCGGCTGCGAGTCCTGCTCGGGCTGGTCACGGTGGGCCACCAACCCCTGAATGGAGTAGCCCTGCCACTGCGGCCAGGCCACTCGGCTGCCAAGGGAGCGCAGCGAGGAGGAGCGCTTTAGCCCGGGATGAGCCGGCGTGGATATTAAAGGAAAGGCAATCCTCTTAGGAGCGCTGGAAGCGTGTCCGCGGCGGCGAGATGGGGCCAGCCTTTATTTCCGCCAGCAGATGAGGGCGGCAGGTGCGCCCACCCCTGCACCCACCCGGCCTACACCCGCGGGGAGCCCCGCTGGGCACCGAGGGGATGAGGGCGAGGGGACAGCGGGCGGCTGGGCCAGGCCTGCGGCAGGTGCGCGTCGGCATCGCCCCGGGGCCGAGCCGGGCGGCCGCGGGTCGCCTTGGCCCCGGCGCGGC
>VXAA01003753.1:515167-574838 GCA_013399115.1 Anseranas semipalmata | reverse complement strand
AAAAAAAGAAAAAAAGAAAAGTCTATAGCTAATAATGTTATGCTAGTCTTATTTTAGAAGCATATTTTTGCAGCTTTTTGCAGCTTTCATCTGTGGCAGCCTTGGTAAAAGTTTAAGTTATACATCATCCAAATTAAATTTTAACACCTTCTCCCTTCCCTTCCCTTCCCCCTCTTCAAAATGGTATTGAGAACTGTTCACACATTGCTACTGTTCCCCCTGTTGTATCTGAGAAGTGGCACACAGCAAGAGGAAAGCTAACTACACAGAAATGGTATTTTCTAACTGTATGTCTGTTAAAAGCAGCATTTTTAAAAGAAAAAAAAATGTAGTAAATCTTTATCACTAATGACTTACTATTACATATCAATTAATTAAAAAAAAAACTGCAAATGCCTTTAGACCAATACACTTTGTATAATCAATAATGAATGCTTTGCTGTGTAGAGAGAGGTCGTGGACTTATTATACTTCTCTGTATTCCCTGAACACCTGTAAAACAGGCAGATAAAATAAAATCTGTCATACTAAGGAAATTGAGGAATGGGGTCAGAGAGCAGATCTGTGGCAGACTGAAGGTTCAGGCCCCTTGGTGCCGTACTAGAATAAAAATTTTCCTTGGATGAGGCAACGCTTTGCAGAGAAGGAGTGAGTAGAACCTGGTGTTGAGGGTTTTTCACTAAGCACTGATTACTCTTCACCTCAATATAGTATTGTTCAAAAACAGGTATTTTCAGGTACTCTACTATTTGCTGTTTAAATCTGCCCAAGAATTTTTAAAGGGAAGGATCCACTCATACCCCCTTGAAATCAAGGGAAAAATTTCTGATCAAGGTTAGTGGAATAGTAGATGAGCATTAAAGAAATCTAAGAGTGTGAGAAGCGTAAGTGCTAGTGTCAATAGTTTCACTGTGCCGGAGAACAAATGGGATGTTAACCAGCTGATACACACCTTAACAAGGAGCTCAAGGGGGCAGCTAAGAAATGGTACGGAGGCATGAGTAGGAACAGTGATACACACAACACTAATTATTTCAGTACAGTTGATATCTACCCATGAACAAATCTTTGAAACCTCCACTGCTTCCATATGCCAAGTGAGAAACAAGTTTCTTCTGATCCTTCTCTTCACGTCTGCCAAAAAGACCCAGAATGGCTCTGTACAGGGCCACACATTTTTGGTCTGTTTGTAGGGTTTCACTGTGACTGCAGGGAAGTAGGGGCCAACTCATGTCAGGAGACCCCCTTGTAGCCTCCGTACAGAGGCACGCCGGGGTGTGGGCTGCTGCAGAGCCGTTCCCAAGCCCTGCTGGAGCAGCCCCGTACAGGCAGGTGCCCATCACAGAGCCAGAAACGGCTGCTGCCACCGACTGCAGGCTACTTGCCCTCTAGCCCCATGCTCACAGCGCTCCCATGGAATGAGAACGGTAAAGCTTTAAGCGAGGCACAAAACCTGCGTCTCCCTTTGCAGAGTAGATGCTCTGAATGCCAGACTATTACTAGACAAGCGGGTGGTAACAATCTCACCTCCTACCCTTCCCACCCAGAGAAGAAAAATCATGATTTAAGGCACTTAACGGCATCAGGTGCCGAGTCCCACTTTCACAAAGATGCCTAGCTACACTTACGTTCACGTGAGGAAAACATCCCTGTCTTCAGCATTTCATAGCAACTGGCAGCAGCATCCCTGCAGCCAGAGTCGTGAGCCAAGGGCTGGTTTTGATACATGCACAACCCAGGCTCAGGCTCCTGAGATAGCGGCTAAGATGTGAGGAGAAGCTGTGAGAAAGCATGTTGGCTAGAGCTGTATAAAGCACAAAAAGTAAAATTGCAGGCTGAGGTAAGTTTGTTGAGACTGCTATAGACAGCAAATGGAGGATTTCAGAGGAAAAACAGTGACCTGAAAAAGTATTAAATGATAAAGGTAAAACAAGGAATCAGAAGAGCAATGAGAAGGTTCAGCCCTGTTGCAAGGAGGAATGGAGGGCGGCCTTTGGCCTGCCAAGAGTCATCCAGTGCCTTGCTGGGGTGGTGGCACATTAGCCTAGCACCTCACCAGTCTTAGCTGTGAGACAATAATGAACCACTTTGCAATTATAAGTCTTATATATTGGTGATATACTGTGTAAACCCTGCTTTTAGTTTCCATCTGCACATGGTAAATGTCTGAACAATGTGACCGAGAGCCTGGGTGAAACAGTCAAGGAGACTTTGCTCTTCTCCCCCCCTTAGAGCTCAGGAAACTTTGGAAACTATCTCAGCCCTTCTAGACCCAACTTTGCAATGCAGTTTAGGCTTTGCAAGACTGAGCTGCTGAGCTTTTCATTTGCATGTGTCTAACGACCTAGGTAGGAGATGAGAGGCAATAGCAACATATGGAGATGCAGGGGTGAATAGGGAGCAATGAGACTTGATAAAGATAAGCAGAAGCAGACTGAGCCAGATTGTTGTAGTGTAGATGTGAAAAGATATTTTAAGTCATGCTTTAAATTACATGACTCATCAAAATATTACTTAAAGAGTTTACATGACACATTTCCACGTGCATTGAGATATAACTTAAAACCCTGATCCAAAAGAGCAGTGATAGCAATTCCTGGGCTCCAAAATTAGCCTGCAGGTGTCAGAAGGGCAGTAAGATAGGATCATTCAACAATGCAAGCCAGCAAGACCCCTCTGTTGGCATCATCTTTTGCAACATTCATTTCTTTTTAAAACTCCTTTATATAAAGACTTCAGAAGAGGTAAACAGAACTCAACAGGAGAGGGGCAGAAGTTGTGTATGCTGATATTGAAGCGTATCACGATGCAATTGAAAAGAATCAGTTCTCCATAGTGTAGTGGTTTAACCCGGCAGGCAGCTAAATACCACCCAGTCGCTCACTCACTCTCCTCAGGTGGGATATGGCAAAGAATCGGAAAGATAAAAGTGCGAGAACTAATGGGTTGAGGTAAAGACAGCTTACTAGGTAAAGCAAAAGCCACGCATGCAAGCAAAGCGAAGCAAGGAATTCATTCACCACTTCCCATTCCTGGCAGGTGCTCAGCCACTGCCAGGAAAGCAGGGCTTGCCACGTGTAACGGTTTCTTGGGAAGACAAACACCATCACTCCGAACATCCCCCCCTTCCTCCTTCTCTACCCCAGCTTTTGTTGCTGAGCATGACATCATGTGGCATGGAATATCCCTTTGGCCAGTCTGGGTCACCTGTCCTGGTTGCGTCCCCTCCCAACTCCTTGTGCACCCCCAGTCCCCTTGCTGGCAGGGCAGCATAAGAAGCAACTGTGTGTAAGCACTGCTCTGCAACAACTGAAAACATCGGTGTGTTATCACCACTATTTTAATCAACAATTCAAAACATGGCATTGTGTGAGCTTCTACAGAGAAAATTAACTGTATCCCAGCCAAAACCATGACATAGTGATTGTCATCTTTATAACTAAGATATAACATGGCTAACTTAGGTGCACCATGAAAACAGTTTTAGGAGAAAGCAAAAAGAGAGGAAAATAACTTGGACAAAAACTTTCAGTCTTTTACTGGGAGTGAGAAATAAAGGACTATGGGAATTAATGCAATAGTGTCGAGCCTATTGTCCAGTTCCCACGAACAGATCAATGCCAAATTAATGTAATCTGATGTGATGAAGAAACAACCCTTGGTAGAGGACCAGGTGGAATTGCTTATGTTTTTCATGGATTTTTAATTACAGTCATAGAGAACTACAAAGCTTCTTTGAAGTACGGGGGCTTTCAAGGCCTATCAAAGTCAATAAAAAACTTTGGTTTGACTTTAATAACTTTGGCTTAGGATTTCATACGCTGAGGCAGAGGATGCATATGTCCACATATTCTGGCTCTGTGCAACACAACACATTAATTGTAATATAGACTTTGGTACTACCCAACATTAACTTGCAATTGCCTACACAAAGACAATGAACAACTTTGCTTTGAATTTTCACCGCAGCTGTTACTTTTAATTTGTTTTTAATGTGAGTTTTAAGGCACACATTTTTCTTGGTGAGCTAGTGTCATTAAGTGAAAGTGAAAACATGCTCCTTTTGAAATGGGAAAACTCCAAGTGTTTTCCTCTTTATTTCACGTCTCTATTGCTAACCCCTTTAAAGGTATTGCATCCTGGAGGCAACAAAATTAAAGCACAAGGCCAGCTTATAAGAAGTTAAGGAAATCAAATTCCATTGTAAGACTTCACAGTAATTGTTAAGGGTGGGATTCATCTCCTCTGCCTGCAGACCTCTACAAGTTCAACTTCCGAACAGAAATTAGGCTCTGGTTAGACAAATGGATGGAAGCACTCTCCTCCTAAGACAAATGACAGCAATTACCTATGGCCCACATGATACAAACTTTAGAGCTAACATTTTAAGATAGATAAAGTTTGGATTGATGAATCAAAGCCATTATCAAGAAAAGTGACCAGGAAGATTAAAGCAAAAGTCTAACCAGGTAGATGCTGCTTAGTGCCTGAAAGGCCAGAGGCTGGAAAGGGAAGAAGGAGAAGATGTTGGGATGCATATCAAATGATGCTGTGGTATCTAGTTCAACCAGCCTGGTTCAGGCAGATGGCCACAATGAATATTTAAAGACATGTGGCAGATTAATTGTAATGGAAGCAGAAGTGATGCTGGTGTCATTGTGAAACCATACAAAGATTGCTAAAGACCATCAGTTTGGAAGTTTTACATTTTCTTATAATGTATTTTTCCTGTCCCACCTAACTGGATCACAACATAATTTTGATGGCATAATTTTTACATTGGTGATCCGTCATGTACAGGATATTTACACTGCTACATTCATAAATTCCAGATGTACATCCCTTGTGAGGCATTCATAGAAGCAATCCCAATATTTTACTGTAATATCTTAATAAATCAGGCCATACACTTTACGACTCTACTGGAACATTTATCACGAGTGGAACATATTAGGAACAGTCATTTATTAATCCTAAGAGATGCTGTGCATAACTCACCACAGAGCAAGGAAAGGCAGCTGCCCAAGAGCTGACATAACTGCAAAACAGGCAACAACAAAAGGCAGCAAGCAGAACAACACTGTGTTTTCCTACACCTACAGAGAACCTTCTAAAGTGTATAATTAACTTCATTAGGAAAATCTTCTTACTAGTCTTTGCTAATCCATCTGCCTATGGAGAAATTGAAAAGGTGAACTATCACAATGATTTTATATTAGCCAGCCAGAATTGTATGAATTTGGTCTGATTCAAAATTTATTGAGGGCAATGAGACTCTTTCTACTATATTGTATGAGCTATGCATCAAAGTCCATAATCCAGTGCAGTTTTTGAGTAATGTGCAGATGAGGGCACAGTACATGTGGTGACAAGGGCTAGTGATGGGAATACCCTTAGTGCATAATACTCAGCATCAGGTAACAGAGGAGGGATTGCTAATGACAGGACAAGCTAGAGAAAACAGGTCCACCTTGCAACAAGCCATTTGATCTTAAAAGAGCACGTTATGCATTCATCAATGTCAGTAGCTAGAACTGCAGAAGTTGGAAGTATCATTTCAGGGAGGATCTGTCTGGTGTGATGCTGGAGAAGCAGGATGTTCGGGCATTTGGTTTCATTCCAAATTTTACTAAGCATCAAGAAATAAAAAATAAATTTAAAACTCTAGAAACAAGGGTCATGCCTGTACTATGTATTTTTTCCTCACATATTCCTGCTTCACTTACGAAGTTAAAAAATGATTAAATGAAAAATAGATTTATGAGCAAATCAAAATGTATCATATAAAAGATGTCTAACCAGAACATTTTTCCTTTGACTTTTTTCCTCCAAGATGCTCTCTAAAAATGCAAGTGAAACTGATTTAGTTTGCAAAGCAGGACTGTTTCCACAGTCTGGCACAGTACTTACCAGCAGCTTGTGTCTTTTGCCAACATAAAGAAGCAATCTTATAAACAGATTAACGCAACATTAAGAGGAGGTTCTGAAGCTGGTTATGCACCACCTTCTTGCTTCTTAAAATATACAACTGATAACAAACAACCAGAATATATGTTAAATAAGACAGTGCCATTTTTTTGCTGTTGTTTTTCATAGTTTATTTAGTCTTAAATGCTGTATTGCAAAGAATGATGAATGTTTGAGTATAATTAAAATTGTTGCAGTGATTTTGACTATCATTGTGCTTTATATCATTCTGCTTTTATAATTCTTGCTTTACATAGTTGATCCATATGGAGTCCAAAATAACAGGAAATTGTAGACTTAAAACTGAATACATCTGAGGGATAGTGTCTGTAAAAGCCAAATTAACATTGTTGTCACGTACAGTGTAAGACTACTCTTACCTTTTTGTTCATAAATGCCATGAAAAATCTGCCAGAGCACGTTTCCATGCAAATCAGGCTGAGTGTTGTTATCCGTTTCTCACAGATTAAGATCACAGCCACAGACCACCACTCACCTGTATTGGCCTTATAGTTCAGACCACTCCTGAACCATCCCCACCCACTGTGCTTCGATTCACACCCCAGAGCAGCCACAATGTGCGAAGTGGACTCCTTTTGAATGAAACTAAACCAGAAAACCTGCTCCCAGAGTTGACCTTGTTTATTGCAGTTGCTTGTGGGTGCATAACCCCCAGGACCAAACTAGGCTTTGCCTGGAGCAAGACTGTTAGAGCATCCATAATGCAGACACTGAAACCTCAGCACAAGTTGCTGTGCTCCACAGAGCAGCTCCTCTTGCACCATGCTGCTTGCTGGTGCCATCATAGCCAGAGATCACTTTTCTCTGTTTTTCAGTACTAATAAACCGTTTGGGAATGTGAATTTATTCTACCTCAGTCTAGTAAGATTGCCCCAAGTCCAGCATGCGAGACAGAGATTTTGCTTTCATCACAGGAAGGTTTTGTGTTGTTTTTGTACAGTTTAATTATTATTATTATTTATTTTACAGTTTTATCACATGATAGAAAGATTCACAACAAATAAAAAGAAGTTGCAAAGAGTTATGTTCACTCCTTTGAAAAAACCTTGTGAAAAGGACATAAAAGAAACACTGACTGGACAATGTGCACCTTCTCATGTATTTGTTTATTTTAACTCCAAAAATGAGCCATCTTATTCTCATTTACAAGGTCATCTTGACCTTTATGCGCATACCCAGTCACTGTGGTACCCAGCATTTTCTGAATAGCACCAGTTATGAATTTTCTCCTTTATTGCCCTTCTAAAACCTCGCCATCTGCCATTCAGTGAGGTTTACTGGCCATTTAAAAAGAAGTAAGAGTTGAACCATCACCTTCTCAGGACTGCTGCTGCCTTTGGTATAGGCTTCTGTTGTACCACCCAGTAGCCTGAGGAGCTGAAAGTGTTGCAGCATGATGTTCTCAATGACAAATTTTGGCTGAGTGAAATCCGTTGTTCTACTTGCTTTCCTGCCAATGACCCTTTTAAGAGAAATTAATAGCAACAGAGCAAGGACTGCTGCTTCTGAAGGACTGCAAAGCTCCCCCCCAGTAAGGCACCTCCCCTCCCCATGCCAAATCTCAAGGAGCAGCCAGCCAGAAGTCCACTACAGTGAGATGCAGAGGAAGGGGAGAAAAGGAGAAACCCTGGGACTAGCCCATGCTTGAGAGAAAGAAGGATCCAGATTTTCTGTATCGAACAAATGAAATAAGGGGTCCTGTTTCACTTCTTCATGCTTAGAGCAGGAATGCTGAATCATTTTACTGGCTCCTTCACCAGTAAGAGCCTGGCATCCCGGCGCAGCCTGTGCCAAATGAAGCACATCAAATGGCCTAGGGTAGACGAGCTTGGGCACATCTCCCGTAAGTGAGCTGCCACCACAATAGATGGGGCAGCACCTGACATTAGGGGGAGGGAAAGGGAGCCTGCTACAGTGTGTGTTACAGATCAGAACCTGCCAGAGATACGCACAAACACAGGCTTTCTGCTGACACACCAACCTGCCATCAGCAGCTCCCACAGAGCGAACCCTGCAGGCTCCAAGCCTGGACACAGGACACTTGCCCACGCAAGAAATTGCTGAGGTTCCAGAAGGGGTTTCTCAAAGTCCTTCCTGCTTCTTCAAAACATTTTAACTGGCTTGAGATCAGCTTCAAAATAGATTTGCCGCCTCAGAACATATTTGAGCGGACAAATGTTCGCTCTTTCTTTAGTCTAGAAACCTCTTCTTCCCATTGCAGCGATCGTGTGACAACTGACTATCTACCTCAGAAGAGGAGATTCAGAGAGGACGGAATGAACCTTTGCATGAAGACATTATAATCCCAGCATGCATTGTTTTGTGAAAGCTATATTAAAGTTAGCAGAAGATTTTTGTGGGAAGAAGCAGTGGTAGGGGAGCACTATAATAATAAAAAAAAAAAGAGTTACAGTTAGAGGAAGTAAATGCTGTAGCTATCTCCTGTCCACAGCAATTTCAGCTGTACAGCTCAACCTTTTCTGGAACAACTGCTTTTGTGTCAAGCAAGAGGCAAAAGAAAATAAAAGACATTCACAAGCTCAGTAAAGTCTTTAATGGCAATATCTATTAGACCTTACATGCAGACTTTCAAGGGACCTGTAGGATGTGGTACTGCTTGGAAACACATAAAACTATATTGGAAAGAGCTCTAGGCAACATACTAATCCTGTGGGGAGCAATTCTTCAGTGGCAGGAGGAAGGATTAAGTGACTTAATGTTTCTTCATCTCTAAATTGCTGTAAGTTTTGGTAAAGAAATGTTTTAGTCACAGACATAGTATTTTTGGAAAGATGCTTCCCACATCTCTTAAAATGTCATTAGAAACAGTGAAGACTGTCTTTTGTTTCCCTTTCCTCCATAAGCTAACTTACCACACTGGATCAGGCCAGAGGTCCATGAAGCCTTGTTAAAATTTATTCTGGCCTTTTGAGATGGAAGAGATGGGTACTGGGATTTCTTGTGGAACTCAACAAGTGGAGACACCAAGGAAATGTGCACTTTTTTCCTAATGCACTATGCTTTTCCTAATAATTCCCATATGCTGCCTGCCTTTTGGCTGCCACCAGCTGTTGGGGTGACATTTTTGTAGAAATGTAGTGACTCCTCCATCTCTGTCCTCAGTGACAATAGAGAATTTAAAATCCATCATTGTCTTTGCATTGCTATTTTTCCCTCTTTCGTTAATGAGATCAGGTGACAATTGAATAAAACCTTACCCAGTCACTGGACAAGATCCTTTAGGACATGTTATCAGTCAACTTTCAGTTTTGATTCTGGATACTTTTATATTGTTCGCAAATATTTTTCTTTTCCCCTATCCATCCCTTTTCCACACCATCACTAATTATGTTGAACAGCCTGAGTCCCGGTGCTTATCCCTGTGGAATTTTACCAGCAATTATTCCTTCTTTGTGATCCTACATCATATCTCATTTTAAACAGATATAAATCTACTAGCAAACCTTTGCTTCTTATTTCAAGGCTGATTGTTTTCTCTCCTTCTCTCCCTCTTTTTTAAAACATCTGTAGAAGGACTTTAACATGAGTTTTTGTTTGGTGGTTGTTGGTTTTTTTGGTTTGGTTGGTTGTTTTTAAGTGTAAAAACACTATACCATCTGAGTCAGTAATTGACAAGTTCACCAGGTCCTTCCAGAAATTCAGATAAATATGGTTGATAACTTCCATCTCCATAATCCATGCTCACTTTTCCCCAGTATGTGATATAAAATAGATATATTCATCTCTCTCCCTCTCTCGTTAAATAGTGCTTCTATTGATTTATCCACTGAAGAAATGAGACTTGATGATCTGTGTTTCTATGGATTTGTCTTGGAGCCTTTTAGAAAATGCTAGCAGCATATTTACTACTTTTCATTCTTCTAGTATTGGGACTTACTTTAAAGACAGCTTACATATGACAGCCATATCCTGTCTTGAGATCCATCAGAGTTTTAGGGGAATACCTACTGATGTATGTGGTTTGACACTATGTATTGATTTTTTTTCTACATTTTCTACAAACAGTTTAATTTCAGAAGTTTTCTTGTTAAAAAAAGCTCCACTCTAGGCTTTACTTAAGCACTTTCATAATAGATACTTCTTCAAAGAACTAATTTGATTTTCCTGCTGGGTTCTGTCTTTGTTGAAATCCTTTTTTGCTTCAATTTTATACAGATGGCCTTATCCCTCTGTAGCTTGCTGATGAAGTTTTTATTGTTAGCTTTTAGTTTCAGCATGTTGCTTCTCATTGACTCTTTTGGCCTACAATATCGTGGCTGGATATGAACTGCTGGAATATAATGTTCTTCTTCTGTTTCCCTTGACATAGCGTGCATTTTTTGAAGGAGATCTGTTTATGTCTAAGCAGTCTCTTCACTTTGCTGCCTATCAAGGCTTGCTTTGGGAGGGGAGATGCTTTTAAAAGTCCACTATGATGAATTCAGCATTTTTCATAATACTTGTAAACACTTTACTGCTTTTAATCTGCTGCTTTTAATTTTTTTAAAAAAGTTCATTTTTTCCCTCTTTTTAAAGAGTTAACCTTTTCTGTGACAGATTACTTTTTTGCTGCTATGTCTTACAAGGATATCGACTTTGATCCTATTAAGAACTCTCTTACTAAGTGGCTTTTCAGTTGTAGCAGTCAGGTTCTCTGCAGTTCCCAGGGCAAAAATCAAGGATTGCTTCCCCTTTTGTGCTCTCTGATCACATGCTTTGAAAGTTAGTCATTTGTAGCACTGAAAATGTAGTTTTCTCATGATGCCTAATCCTGACTTCCACACAGTCAACCTGGGAATGGCTGAGGTCTGCCATTGTTATTGCTCCTTCTGTTCTCCTTGACTCCTTGCTCTGCATGCTACCATAGTGGTTGAGTGGCTGACAGTATCATTGTGCTTTATATGTAGACATAAAATTTCAGGTCATTAATTATCGTGTTACCTGTTGATGGTATTCATTTATTTACCTCCTTTGATTCTAATTTTTCCTACATGTATACTGCCTGTCTTTCCCTCACTAGGTTTTCTCTGATACTTCTGCAGAATCTGAACCTCGGTATCAAGGTGTGTTAGCAATACCTTCTTCTCAGCAAACCCTCAAGCAGAAGCCCAGACTAGATGACTAGAGAGATCCCTTCCAAACAGCACTTCTGTGATATACAATATGTCTTACTCTGAATTCTATGTACCCCAATTACAAGTTTGGGGGTTTCTTTGTGTCAAGATTTTTTTTTTTTTTTTAAGATAGAGTTCTTGTAACTTTATCTTTGGAGTCTTTTGGGCAAAGAATAACAAACTTCTGTGTTTGGCTTTGATTTTAAACACCTGTAACTTATTTCAGTTCCAGAAACTTCATTCCATAGTGGTTTAGGTGGAACCCATTTCACTATAACCTTAAATCCCTTTTCACCATGCTATTTTCTTGAATATATTTTGGGACTCTGCCTTTCCATGTTTCATGCTTCAGTGACTGAGAATATTTCAGAAGTGTTACCATGAGGATTTTCATTTTAACTTTTAACACTTTTAACTAAATGTTTTATATTCTTAGCCCATTTTAAGTTATTTCTCTTACATGATCATATGCTGACAACAGTTACTATGAATATTCTTGAGACAATGTATCCACAATCACAATGGATAAAAAAAAAAAAAGTGTTTTTTTTCCCCCAAAAAAGAGATATACAGAAATTTGCATTAGACCAGAATTAAATGATAAGCACAACATCACACTAGAAATCTGTGGCCAGTTTGAGATTTCATTTGCTGGGATTCATCCCCAGCAAAACATACAAAACCATCTCTTGTCTCCTGCCACTGCATGAATAGTAAATGAGCCCATTCAGTAACTTAGTTCAGTTCAATTCAGTGTAAAATCTGGTCACAGTCATGAAAGAACAGGCTGCAGTGGAGCACAAGAGGACAGAGGAAGGATTCAAGATCCAGAAAAATCTGTTTAAGAAAGCCTGATAATTTCATTTCTTTACCTAATCTCATAGTGCAACAAAACTAGATTTACATTCTTCAGATCCAACGGCATTCACCTTTCCAGTATAACACTGCAATGCAGCATATTGAAAGAAGCATGTAAAAACAACTACAACCATCAATATATTCATATTTCACAGGAGCAGCTGAATGTATAATCTCTTTAAATGCCCTTATAATTTTGTTTTAATGTGATTTTGGAAGTACACATTATTAATTAAAATGGTTTTCACGGTTTCCTAGAATGATAAATGACACTCATAAACCTCTTCTGCCATGAATCCTATAGATGACCACAAAGCTCTACTATTAAAGTAATTTTGTACTGCATGCATCCAGGCAGTTACACATTATCAAAACCAGCTCAAAAAGAAAAGTTCCAGATAGAATCAATTTTATAGTATTTATTCATAATACAAACTACTACCTAAGGAGGGTCAAATTCTGTCCTCATTAAGTCAAGGCAAATTGGTCATCAATTTCTGCAGGAACAAAACCTGTCTCATGTTTCCAAAGCTTCATCAAGCAAAGGTCTTCCTTACATCAGTGTTTCTAGCCGTAGAGCCTGTAGCTGCCAGGCTGCCTATAGCTATAGATATGAAGTACTAGACTGAGCAAGAAGGAGAATGCACATCTAGGCTAACTTCTTTTCAGCTTGTTAAAGGTGAGTGGGTCCTATCATGAGAAGTAAACCAAAGAGAACATCAGTGAATAAAATGCACCCGATAAAAGCAGAATTTTCTTTAACCTCTGAAACAGCTGCAGAGGATTTTGTATATGCTGACGACTGCCCTCAGCTCATCACCTCTGATCTCTGCCACCTAGCACATGCATTACATCCTGCTTTATGCATAGCTTACCAAAACATCCGCTTTTTAAATGAAATCAGTACCTGAACCTCTCTAGTGATCCTGCTAAAGGAACAAATTTTCTTCTTCTCTCCTCCAGAAAAGTGCCTGCCTGAAAAGGTATTAAACTGCTTTTTAAGAGTTCATACAAGATGGACAACTTCAGACCAGCCTGACACAGTTCCTTGGTACAGACAATGGAGGAAGAGAGGATTTCCTCTGCAATTCCCAGTCAGTGAGAGCTGCAAGGGCAGTTGTTGGCTATGCAAGTGAGCAAGACAAGAGTAGCAGTTTCCTGTGAAAGAAAAAGGCAGCAAAGGAAGAAATGTGCTCAAATGCAGCGTATTTTTACCAACAGAAGCAGGCGTTGTTTCTGTGAATAAAAATTGTAAAGACTGAATAACATTTCTACCAAGTGCAGGTGCTTAGGAACATCTGCCCTTTCCTTGGGAACCATGATCTAACCCCATGGTTATTTATTTTGTTTTTGTCTCTGGACTGGACTGCAGCATTATAAAACGTCCATGCCCAAAGCCTTCAGCATGAAGAAAACACTCTCGATTACCTTTGAAAGATCATGGCAATCAGAAGAGGTTCCTGGAGACTGAAAGAAAGCAAATGTCACTTCTCAGGGCCCTAGGATCATTTTAACTGATCCTCTGGGATACCATCATCTTTAGGAAGGGCAGAATGTAAGATCTGGGGAACCACAGGCTCCTTAGCCTTACCTCTGCCCCCGGGGTGGAGCAACAAATCCCGGAAACCATTTCCAGACACATGAAGGTGAAGAAGGTGATCAGGAGCAGTCAGCATTGATTAACAAAGGCAAAATCATGCTTTACCAACCTCATTGCATTCTACAATGAGGTAACTAGCTTGGATAGATGGGGGGAAAACAGTAAATGTTATTTATCTTGACTTTAGCAAGGCTTTTGAGGCTGTCTCCTGTAACATCCTCATAGGTAAGCTGATGAAGTGGAAGTTGGATAAGTTTTCAGATGGACTGTAAACTGGATGAACAGCCAGGCCCAGAGGGTTGTGATCAGTGGCACAAAGTCCAGACAGAGGCAAGTCACTACTAGTGTATCTCAGGGGTCAATATGAGGTCCAGTACTGTTCAACATCTTCATTTATGACTGGAGAACAGGGCAGAGTGCATGCACCCTCAGCAAGTTCACAGACAGTACAAAACTGCAAAGAGTGGCCAGTACACTAGATGGGTGTGCTGCCATACATAGGGACATTGATAGGCTGGGGAAATGGGATGACAGGAATATAATGAAGTTCAACAAGGGGAAATGCAAAGTGCTGCATTTGGGGAAGAATAACCTTAGGCACCAATATATATTGGGGGCCAACCAGCTGAAAAGCAGCTCTGTAAGAGAAGCTGGTGGACACCAAGCTGCCCTTGAGCCAGCAATGAACCCTCACAGCAAAGAAAGTCAACAGCATCCTGGGTTGCACTAGGAAGAACATTGCCAGCAGGTCAAGCAAGGTGATCCTTCATGTGTACTCATCACTGTTGAGGTCACATCAGTGCTGTGCCCAGTTCTGGGCTACGCTGTACAAGAAAGATATGGAGCTACTGCAGAGAGCCTAGCACAGGGCCACAAAGATGACTAAGGGACTGGAGCATCTTTCATATGAGGAAAGATTGAGAGAGCTGGGACTCTTTGTCATGGAGCAGGGAAGGCTTGAGGGGATCTTGTCAGTCTGTACAATTAGCTGATAGGAGGAAAAGATGAAGAAGGAGCCAGACTCTTCTCAGCGGTGTCCTGAGACGGGACAAAAGGCAACAGGCACAAATTAAAGAAACACAGAAAATTCAATCTGAAAATAAGAAAANGGAAAGATTGAGAGAGCTGGGACTCTTTGTCATGGAGCAGGGAAGGCTTGAGGGGATCTTGTCAGTCTGTACAATTAGCTGATAGGAGGAAAAGATGAAGAAGGAGCCAGACTCTTCTCAGTGGTGTCCTGAGACGGGACAAAAGGCAACAGGCACAAATTAAAGAAACAGAAAATTCAATCTGAAAATAAGAAAACAGTTCTATTACTGTGAGCATGGTTGAACACTGGAACAAGTTGCCCAGGGAGGCTGCAGAGTGTTCATCTGCAGAGATATTCAAAACTTGACTGGTCATAGTGCTGGGCAACCTGCTCTAGCTGATGCTGTAGGAGCAGGGGGATTGGATTAGATGATTTTGAGAGGTCCCTTCTTACCTCAATGATTAGTTTGGCACCACTGAAATTTATGGTTACTCTGGAAAGCTTATCTCTGAAGGAAAATGTTTTCCTTGGCTTGACACTGGGAAACAAAATCCCGCAGGAGCTAAGGACAAACAAAGATCTGGCTACTTTCCACATGACATACAAATTGTGTATTTTTGATCTTGCCCACCTTAACACATACATGGCACAATGTCTCTCTTTGTGGATCCTGACTGAAAATCACTACAAAATTCAAAGCAAGGCACATATTTAGGGGAGAAAGAGAGAGAATGGGGTAATGGAAACAGGACATAGACCCCTCAGTGCATCACCAGAAAACTTTTGGACACTGCAGAAAGAGAATGAAAATCTGCATAGCATAGAACTGAATTATGCCAGAAATATATTCTTGGCTCAGCTTTACAGATTCCATAAAGAAAATGCTTCCCAACTTTGGGCTTCTGCTTAACTAAAGATCGCCATTACTTTGCAGAAATTCCAGATGAGGACTCAATAGCTGGTGATGGACACCATAAAGTGCTTCAGTGATGCTTGTGCTAGCATTTGCAAAGAGCTGCTATTGAACAGATCCTGCAGAGTAAAAACACTATTGCCACCTGCTCCTTTCTACTACTTTACTGTGCATAAGACATGGTATTATATGTGGACAGTTACTCATTTTTAAAAACATTTCCCCTCAATCTGATTAAAAAAAAAATCTACAACTGTTTATTGTGTGTCTCGTCCCTCACTGCCACCAAAAACAGAGAAATCTGCATCTTATGATTTGGAACACATCATCCAGCTAACATCTTGCTAAATGCAACTTTGCAGCCATCACACAGCAAGACATCATTACCTTGTCAACCTCACTGGACTTAAGTCCTACTGGGACCACATTAAAATCAAGGGGAAAAGAAACAACAATTCAACCACCTCTCTGCACGTCTTGCCACTTTCTAGGCCTTAATTATCTAGTGCCATCTCCTCCAGGCTACAGGGGAACTGACCTCCACTTGGCAGGTTTCTGACTCCTGCTGCTGCAGCACCACAACCAGTCATGAATGTGACTCAACAGCAGAAACCACTGGCAGCCTTGTCCATTCAGATTGCAAACTCCTAGAGGAAAATCACAGCCAGAACACATCTAACACATCTGACCTCTAAGACCTGCTCTGTTGCAAAAGCTTATAATGATCCCCCTTAAATTTAATTTAAGACTAAATTTAAGTTGTTTCCACTCTGACTCACTGGCTTCTCTTAGAACATCTCATACATCCTGCTTTCCTGTGCGTTTGATACCTCAAACACTTCAGATGTCCTCCTTTCAGCATAATTTAATATTTGATTATAGTAAAAGAAAGCATGCGTTGTCTTGAAGAACAGAAAAGCATCATCTAGGGATTTCTCTAATGCCAAGACAAAATTAATCTTTCATGGCACAGTGGAGTAAAAATTCAGTCCCAAAAGTATGTAATTAAAGCGTCATTCTCCAGATGTGGTACTTCCTTTCTTAGAAGTTTTGTTTGAATTGTTTTGAGAGTACGGCAATTGATTTAGAGCTAGTATTTGGCGAAGATCTGCTTGAGGGAGAAGTTCTAGAGAGGAAGAGACTGATGTTGTGTCTAGTACTTGTAAACATGGGTAAAAGTAATACTGCATGGATATGAAGTCAGAAGTGTGCAACACAGCAGGAGAGAAAAGACTTTTCAATGAGATTTTCCTCAGATAAAGGCCCTTATTCAGCATTAGGTAAGAATTTTCTTGCAAGTATCTTTTTGAAGTGCTATCAAATGACACAGGCAAGGATTGATCCTTAGCGGTCCAGAATAACTTGTCCAACTTTTATCCTTTTACCACTGTAGCCAAAAGAGCAGTACATGACTTCCCTCTTGCATACTGACAGTTGTGAATAAGGCTAAAGTCTGAAGGGTCTACCTAAGGCAAACAAAAAGTACAGTCACCCAAGGGTCATATATGCCTTTAATTTTTAGTGTGGAACAGAAAAGCCTGTGGAAACCAGAAATGGTAGCTATAAAAACAGTTTTTGATGTGACACCAGTTACTGCGATGCCATAGATGCAGAAACCTGTCCTGCTGCTGTACAGCCAAGCATTGTCCACATGCTCTAATTTTGCAGTGAAACACTACTCCTACTAAACTCAGTGGCAAAACCTGCCTAAAATGCTCAGCTCACCAGCCCTCCAAAGGGTTAAGCATCTGTCAGACACCTAACAACTTATTCCTGCTCCAGCACAGGAGACCCCCTGCGTTCAGGTTTCCCAGAGGTGAGCACCTGTCAGATGCAGCTACAGCTGGAGGACATACCTTGTACGTAGCGTGACTCCTTGAACCATTAACTGACCCACTGACACGTGTAATGCAGGACAGCGGATTCTTGCCCATGCACCAAGCACAGCTGATTCAATACATGATCAGGTAAAGGAGCTGTTTCAAGCCCACTGAGACACAGCTACCAGCCTGCAAACACAGCTGTACTAGGAGATGCAAAAGCCAATCATGCATCTCTCAACTTTAATGAGACCCAAAAGACCTGCAGGGCCTTTCCCAGTCTCTTTCAGACATTGTCTATCAGCCATAAAAAGAGCACCCAATAAACCCCCAGAAAATTTACTATGAGAGCAACAGCCACCCCTTACTCAGCCCGTAAATTGCTGGCTAGAGCTAGAGCTCCTAGCAGGTGCCTCCAAGTCCCCACAGGTCTGCTAGGAACTGATCAAATCCTCCTTTTGCAGAAGTCAGCCTTTATCCTGATGCTGTCACTTTTAACTGAGCTCTCTCAGCAGTACTAAATTGCATCATGCTTACCACATACCATTAGCTCCTCACCTGGGACTGCCAAAATCTTCAGTGTAGCCCAACATTGGCACCAAACCTATCACATTGCATTGTGTGTTTCAAAATAAAAAAATAAATTAATTTGATTTAAACATAAATAATCCAAAGACTCATTATTTTTGTCTCTTTGATATGGCAGACGAATACACTCTTACCTGACTCATCACATATCCTTGCAGTTACAATTGGTCACAACTGAAGAAATCATACAGAACTGAATGGATCAGTGAAAAAAAAAAATCCCTTGTTAAATTCGCCTTAGGTTTACCTCAGTTTGAAGCAAAAGCACTTTGATAAGTGGATTGACATCTTAAATAAGCTCTGGTGAAACTGGTAAGTACTATTCTATGCTTTTCTGAAGGGTTATGCAACTTTAAGGCTAATTATTAGTCAGAACTGTTCTCCAGAAGAAAAGCTCTTGGGTAGCTTAATATTTTAGACTTCAACCTCAGACTTCTTCTATGATGTGAAGGCTTCTTAGGAAGAAAAGTGAATCAAAGATGGGACGGTGCGCTTCTTGCTGAAAGCTTAATGAGCAGATTTGAAATTCAGGAACATGAAAAGGGTAGTCCCTGAAGCCCAAATGAAAGAAGCCTTGGATTTTGAGAAGATTTTGATTAGATTTTCATACAGTGATTTAAAATTACTTGCATAATGCAAAGAATATGCCAGGGTATAATGCAACATGACTGCCAGTGATGGTAGGCTAGCAAACTGAGTCACTAAACGCTCAAATGCTTTAGGGAATTTAAGGCCAAGCTGAAGTAAACAACATACTTGCTTTAGATTATCATATAAGTGAGCTACAGAACACCTTGTGGCATAACTGTGTAAGAGCAATTTGACTTTTTCCCTCCTGTAAGCTGACAGCTTACAGCATTGCACAGTTCATTCTTAGGGTATAACACGGAAAAGCTGCTTAGAGCTGCTGAGGAAAAGGTTTTAAAAAAAGTTTTTAAACTTGCCTACTGGAATGCTAGAGCTCAAATATCACGATGAAACAGCCCTTGAGCTGACAGAAGCACTTTGTTTACAAGGAATCAAAGCAACTTTTCTGATCAACGTAGCAAAGAAGGGATAAATGAACAGTATACCTGATAATGTGTACTAGCCACTGAAAATGAACTGCTACAGAGCCAGGCAGTAATTCTTATGAGTGAAGTTTGATGTATGCAGACTATGCTCTGCACTACAAAGTTCTTACTACTGTTATTTCATCTACTGCATGTCCACAAATAACCTGCGCCATTTTTTATTTTTCCTTCAGCTATCTGTATTATCACAATAGAATATTATTGCTATGTTTTGAGAGGTCTATCCTTTGACTGATAGTTTTGTTGTCTGTTGTATGCAAAGTAAATCATAGCATTTGTAATACACTTAAAATTGTATTCCAGTATTATACAGATCTACACAGTGGACAACAAAATCACACATCGGATTGCTAGAGCAGCTCAGCCAATGGCCTGGAGGGTATCTAGAGAGTATCATGGATTTACATAAACTAGAAAACCATTTTTTTTTTTTAATAATATGGATTATTTTAAGGTGTACCTGCATGGGAATAAGGTACAGAAGAACTTAGAGGTGTTATGTTTTCCAGTTTTACAGATATACTGCAGTACCACTATAGTGTTCTTTCAAAACTTAAGATGTTAACTATTTGTTTAAACTTCACAACTTGGTGGTGAAGCAATGTATTTTTACTTTCAAACTTCAGTGACTAAAAAGAGGAAAAATATTTGGAGTTCTGAAAAATAACTTTTCATAGGGATGCTTGTATTTATTTAATTTCATCAGAGAACATTATAAAGAGATCACATTCTGTGATAATGTATTCTGAAAAATCACCTCCTTTGGATGTTGAAATTAAAAATAAATGTGTTTTTGTTAACATCCAAAGAGACTTATTTAACTTACCTCTTTTGAATTCCTAAGGACAAAAGAAAATCTTGGAGATCTCATTTTTGAAAGGCCAATTTTTTTTCTGTATTTAAATGAAGCCGTATACTACAACTACACTTACTTTATAAGTGTAAAGACCTCTGCTGACATTTAAAAATAAAGACTCTGCATGGGTTTAACATAACAAAACCTATCTGCATGATCTACTGCACTGTGAAGATTAATTGAGAAAAAAAACAGTTTATAACAAACTATGAATGTGTAGCCACACAACCAAGGTACGTTCCTAATGCATGGAATTAACAATTAACAAGCTTGTTAATTTAATATATGATTCAGTACACTGCCAGCTTCAAGTACTGAAGCAGTTCCACGGAAAGCTGTCAGATTCCTCACGGGTTTCAAGTTAAACAGTTCACTAATAGACTAAATCAGCACTAAAATAGTTTGGTGAGCTGAATTCACAGTGATTCATCTTTCTTTACATGACCATGATGTTTCCAATCTGTGAAGCACTTTAACTGATACCAAGCACAAATCTCCAAACTTTATTTTTCCCCCTTTTTATTTCCTTTTTCTGTTCCAGGATTAAGTATTGAACAAACTGAGCAGAAGAACAGTGAAATATGAATTGCATAACAAAGAGTTCCTAGGGAAAGATTTTCACATTTTCTCTTTCCAGAAAGCATTTGATAAGCAGGATAACTTACAGAAACTGGTTTTAACTCACATTCAGAATTATATACAGAAATGATGAATAACCAGCTACAGTGGCTTTGCATGGTCCTAACAGATTTAGTGTCACAGACTGGCATGGAGAACTAGGGGATTGCTATTTCTTCATCTCCAGGATTGCGCTTCCTGGCCCTCGGTGTTTGGCACTGCATATGTTGCAGAACTGGACAGAAGATACCTGGAAATGAAAAAGAAATCAAGAGTCTCTTAGAGAAATATAGCCAAGTTAGCATGTGGGAAGATGAATGAAAATTGCTAATGCTTGTCCCAGTGTTACTACTCACAGTCAGGCTGTTCCCTATAGACGTACTCATGGATAGGTTTAGGAAGGTGACATAGTGGAACATAGTAAAACAGGTTGTTCTGGAGTCAGAGGGCAGTACACCACTCACCCCAAGCGTATCGCCACCACCCTCCAGGAGATTAAGCCAAATTCCCTCCACAACAAAATGAAAAATACAGTCAAAATGTCACTGATTATCTTCATAGATGAAGATGAAAGTAAGTCACTTTGCTGACTCCATTGACCACTGGATGTCTTAGTCACAGTCACGCCTGAATACTGTTCCATTTATTAACAAATGTGTTTATTGTTACTGCTGTGTTTAGCCCTCTGTGAAGCTTTATGCATGCATTACTTTCCTTTTGGTACATCACCAGTAACCAAATATCAGTAACACAACTGACTGTCAAGGCCAAGAAATACTATAGGACCGGAGAATTTGGTTCAGACATAGATAGATACCTGTATATTAATATGTAATACAGAATAAATATTATGTAATATGTCACATTTAAAAATCACATCTGATGAGTTACCCAGTCCCATTCCTGTCCCAGCAATTGTGATTGCTAAATAAATTTTAGATTTGTCAGATAATCAAATTTGTGGTAAATATTATTTGAACAAATATTTACTATCTGGTGGGCTTTCTTGCACAAGTGATCTAATATTCATTAAGATTTTGATAACATATTTAAGTATACAAGCTGTACCATATGGCTATAAGCACTTTGCTTGGTTACTTGTAGATGAAGTGACTCACCAAAGTTATTTTTTAACTAGATGTTCATTTTCAGAGAGAGAAATAGAATCAGCAAATCTTAAATTCCATTTACTTTGTGATTTTCTTACTATTCTGATGCTTTCATTTCTAAATTCAAACATGGTTACATCTAGAAATTACTTTATTTGTTTTCATTGAAAAAAAATGATTTACCTGATGAAGAAAAACATTCTGAGCATAAAAATGCTTACAAAGATATTTAAATATTTGCTTTTTGAAACACAAGTATTTTTTCTTCCAGGTCACGATCATATAATACAAATCACCTTAGAAAATATCTTATTCTTTTCTTTAATTAAACATACTTAAAGTGTTGCAATGGAAAAGAATTAATAAAAAAATCAAACATGTCATATTCCCTGTATGACTCAAAGTTGTGTTGCATATTCAGATTGAAGAAAGTGATAAAGTACTTGTCAAACAGCAGCAATTTCTTTCTAAATTATATGTACTTCGGTTGCAGTGGCCCCAGACATCCTTTCCCTACTCACATATTATTACAGGGTATCATCACAAATAATTACTGTAATCACATTATAATCCCTGATAGAGCCATGCCCTTCTCCACAAATGAGAAAAGGAAATTATTTGTCTTTTTTTTTTTTGGCAAAGGTGACAAAGAGATTAAGCTAGTTCCTTACTGTGTTAGATACTGGGAGACACTCTTTGTGAAACATGTGTCTGCAGTGGAACACTACCACATTGAAGGACTTGGATGCATCTGGGAAAGAGAAAGGTAAATCCATTACAACAGGACAATGAAACAAAGGATTCAGTGGCCACAGCTGAATATGCCCCCATTCCATTATACACCCAGAAACATCAAGTCATATCTTTATCAAATTTATTTCCAAGCTATTCTGTCTTATTTAGAGAAACCACACAGTGATACTATCAGGTAATGTGTCCTAATAGCAGAGTTAGCAGATGATTTTATTCCATGGCTTACATGCTGTACACCTTTCCAGCTGAAGGTTTCATGTCAAATAGTGTGACATGCTAAATTTGGGGAGGGGGAAGAGTAATCTACCACCAAATAATTCAGCCATTTTGAAGAAGAGTTAGCAAGAAACACTCTTGTATTAGTGAGGGGAAAAACAGAATATTGAGTGGTTCTAGTGCCTACACTCCCAGGACATAAACTTTAAATTTGGAAAGAATCTGCTTAAATGCCTTTTGATTCCCACATGAATATTTAGCCGAATTAGAAGCCTCCATGCGATATCCACATATTCAAAGAATAATCATCTCACTCATCAGCATATACCCATCTCTTAAGGCACTAGCACATGAAGCTCTACCAGGTTTTCTACCACTATGTGACTGCTCTGGTCTGTATGTTGGTGCCTGTGATCACAGTAAAGCTGTCTTTTTTTTTTTTTTTTTCTTTTTTAAGCAAAAAAAATGGTAGAAACCAGATTTTAAAAAATGGAAGTGATTTTATTGGGCTATGCACAGTTGGCAAACAAAAAATAGGTGTATCCATATACTTCATCTTATATATTCTTGTTGAAGATGCCATAAGAGATATTCTCCTGGTCAAACTACTATTTCTTAAGATGCCTGGCAACTATATTGATATTTCTGATATACAGTTAGTTCCCTTGCAAAATGTACATCTTTAAAAATAATATACTGAATTTCTAGTTTCAAGACTAACTTTAGAATATGTTTTAAAATTACAGCCTGTTATAAGCTGTTTCATATATGACAGCAGTGACTGAAGCCATGAATTTCCCACCACTCAGACAAAAGGTATATTCCATAGAAGTTTATAGTCTGCAAGTTCAATCTAAATCGTAAAACAGATTTAAACAAGATTTGATGGGAACAGCTTAGTTTTGTGGTTCTGATAATCTTTGAGAATATGTATATTGGTTGATCAAAGTTGCCTTCCATTCCATATATTGCAAAACAGAAAATAAAGTCAAACATGAGTAATAAAGAAGAAAGAAAATCGGGGTTTACTACAACAAAAAAGTTCAAATTTGACTCTATTCCCACACTAGAATTCTTAAGCAAGCTTTGCACAGGACACTAAAATCTATACATTGATTATCAAGGGATAGTATTATACATTTCTATGAATAACAGCAAACAGTAGTTCCTCTAAAAATACAAAATAGATAGCTTCTTTCTCCTCCAGAAAAAAAATCCTACCTGAAGGAAGTATTGGAGACAGGCATGATTCACAGATATTCTCCTCTGGAAAAAAAAATAGAAATAAATTTGTAACAACTTTGTTAACAAACTCCATGTTTACTTTTTTTTTTTTTTTNTTTTTTTTTTTTGTAATAAAGCAGGCATTAACATCCTGCTATTACAGAAATGGATCTTGATCTTAAAGTATTTCCTTAAGATACCTACCACAGACTATTAAAAATTAAAGAGCAATACTGAAGCAGCATTTTTAATAACAGCAGGAAAAAATGTTCAGCTCCTCTGATTTTGGTGCAGGCAGAACTGCAGGAGCTAGGCTAAGCTCTGTCTAAGAACAGAGCTGTAGAGGCACAAGGCAAACTCAAAAAAAAAGCAGCATCAGATGGGTGCCTGATTGCTCTGCAGCATTTTCTAGCAGAAGCTCTGATCCTCTGTATTTCCATCAGCTTTTGCCTCTTGCTATTAACACACATCTTGCGTGAATCACAGAACTGCTCACGTACACAATTAGCACCTTAAAATATTTTCAACTATTTCTAAAAACTATCTTCTTGCAGATTATCATTACCTGCCTGTTTTGGTACTGAATAGCATTTCCCACCTTTACAAACTGCCGGACACAATACATTACTGGCTATGAAGAGACTGAGCAAGCGAAAAGCTGCATGCTGGATCTTGTTTTTGCAATACAAATGCTTCCTTTGCAAAAGTGAAAGCAGCTAGCACCCTACTACACTCTGCAAATAAGGTATAATACTCAGGCTTTTTGGCAGCTTCCAAAATGGACTGTCACGTGGCTTAAGTCTATAAACCAAGTAAAAGAGTTAAAAACCTTGAAAGTCACCACATTTCCTCTGTACCCACCATCTACTAAAACACCCTTCATTTGAGTTCGATGCATTTTCTTCAACAAAGAAAGAGAGTCGGCAACAAGTATCTTCTTGCAACCTTCCCGCAGCAAGATCTATTGCACAAAGAACACAAAATACAGCAGTTGTTGAATAGATGGGTGTATTGACTATCTTGGCAAGTCAGCTCTGGGTTTCTGCTGTGACAGAAAGCACAAGGAATGTTTAAGCCTGTCCAAGCTATTACACCTTCAAGCAGTGGGTGCAAAAAGGAAAGGAGGGAAAGAAGAACCTCCTGTTACTACCACCTCTACTTAAATGGAAAAAAAAAAACAACACATTAAAAAGAATCAGAAAAATCAAATCTTTTGCAAATATATGTACTGTCATAAATTATGATCTTCTTCCTATGAACTTCTCTTAACAAAATAAAACCGAGACACGTTTTTTACACTGCCCCTCAGAACTGGTTTCTAAACCACTTCAAAACTTTCTCCACCTGAACCTTCCCTGCTTACTTTAGGAAAGGCATTTGGTAATCATAAAACCTTTCCAAAAACAGCAATTCAAAATTTATTTTGTTCATACATATTTCTGAGGTATCATTGAAGTATCATTGAGTAAGCCATATTAAAAGCCCATGTAATTAACCAAAGATCTGGAGTTTGTTCCTCATTAGCAAAAGTCTTAGATTCCTTTATTAACTTATTTAGTATTTTACATTACATCGACATGTTACTGTCTGCCAATGCTGTGAAACACAAAAAGGGCATCAAAATTATACAGAGCATTATTTCCCGATGCCTAGTGAAGAAAGTTCATGAAAATATGACAAACCCAAATAAAACTTGTGGAAGTTTTCTTCCCTCCACCTCATATTGAATTGATGTTTGGAAATTTGTTTTCCAAGACTGCAATTGTTCTGAGAAGTGTTTTCAAAGAGGTTCACAATCAATTTTAAGCTGAACAAACCTACAAAAAAAAGTATTATAAAGAGGTAGTGTCCATTTGTTTCTCCTGATTATTTGCACTACAGGAGACATTGAACATTCTAAAACAGACCAAGATACAGCTAATGCAAATACCTAGAAATAAGTATAAGTTTCACAGCCAGGTGAACACTATCCAAAACCTCATCTTACATATACACTGCCAAAAGTGATATGCAATTAAGACTGCATATATGAAGTACATTAAAAAAAAAAATTGAATAACACTAAGCATTTCAAACTGGGCATGTCAGTGGGTAAATTATATTCTCTAGTATTACACATCGAACTATAATACACTTAAGAGCACAAGAAGCTGAATGGAGCTCTACAAGACAAACACTTAGAAAATTAAACATTTTTATCTGTGATAATCTCAAGAACTATCTGAGCGTGTTTTTTCCCTTCCACTTTTACCCAACGGCAACAGAGAAAGGCAAATTCTGTTTTAAGTATAGAAAAATCTCACTAGCTTTGAAAAAATTACTGGAAACTTTTTGCAAGGACAAGTGGATGAGACTATCTTTAAGAATGAGTGCTCTGCCCAATTCAAAATATTCTCAATCAACAAATTATATCCCAAAGATAGGTAAATAACTCAAAATGGATGAGGTCTTCTTTGGCTACATACTGGAGTCTTTGCTAGCTGCACTCAGCATAAGCAGATGAAAAACCCCATGTTAAAGTAAAAGGAACAAAACAAACATTAATTGAGAAGGGAGGAATAGACTTACAATGGGAAGAAGGTTTTTCTACTCAAAAGACAGTGCCAATACATTTACAAAAAAAAGACTGAAACAATAAACATTAGGTCACTGGAAAACCTCAACATTATTTGATCCTTTAAACAAAATAGAAGCAACAGAAATATCTTTAAGACATAGGCATCTTATCCCTGTTATTTAAACCCCACTAAGATTTTTCCATACAATATTCAATGACTGTTTGGCAGTCCTTATTTTGCTAGAAGCAGAATAGAGGATGCAGCTATTGTTATACAAAAGGAACTTGCAATGAAGAATGTGAAATATCAAATCTCAAGGTAATAAATATCAACACTTGTGCAGAAACAGATTTGAAGACCTCAAAGAAGAAACGGATAATTTAAGAGTTACAGAAAGAAGCAGCAGAGGGAATGTGGAGGTGAGACAGAGAGAGAAAGAATGTTTGAATTAACTTATTTACATTTAAAGGAGGGAGAAGTATAGAACTGCATGCCTGAAGATTAGCCTAAACTCGTTAAAACGGACATCTGGCATAAATCTGTAATGAAACGATTTTCTGAGAAGATGAAATAGGAATGAAAGAGGATGCTACCTATGGAAACAAAGTCTTGTGAACCTGAAATTTTTTACCCTTTAAAAAGCACAGGACTGTAAACACAAGCAAGACAACATGGTAAAGCTAGAGAAAGAAGTATTTTTAAGTGGATATAGTGCTTTACCAAAATAATGAAAATGTCTGGAACCAAATCATTTATTGAGATAAAGAATCCATTCATGGATTCCATGATAAAGAGTTCATTTTCTGACTATACTAGAGAAGGTGCTACTGCCGAATTAAAATCACAAGCCATGGAGACTACTATTTAATTAAAAAAGTCCCGATTTACATATGCTTAACATTATCTTTAAAGGAAGACACTGCAGTATCCATTTATTTTGAAGAGTATACCCAAAGCATGAGGAACAAATTCAGGACTTGATTCAGCTTAGCACTCAACCAAACCCAACTTTCTCAAGGACAATTACCCAAATGCTTCCAAAAAGCATCACAACCCCAGTGAAAAACACATTAGTTTTAGTCATTACAACCAAGAAGCAGGCGCCCCACTGTGCAAGCTGCCACCTGCCCCCTAGTGCCTCCAAGGTGTCTGAACAGCAGCTTATTCATATTCAGGAGAAAAGCCTAACAGTTTCTCCAGCTCTTTCAATCAGCGTTCATCAGATTAGCATTGGTGTCTGTTGGTTCATAACCTCTGTTATGAATGGACAGACAGGAATGCTATGAATGGACGAATTATGGATGGATAGCCTCAGTTATCCATCAGAGAGTTACTGCAGGTTCGGTCAATGTTTAAACTAATAACTCAACATTTGAGTAAAATGGCTAATCCATAAAACCTAGAGGTACTGAATCTAAACAAATTGTTTTTACACTTTAAAACTGCGGTGGAGGGGGAATAATATTAGAATACCAAAATCTTTTGAAGTCTTATTCTAAAAATTGTCAAACAAAGGTTGAGAAATTAGGCACATCATTCTGAAATGAGGGAGGTATTTAAATCTCTTCCAACAAGCCAAGCATTTCATATATTTCCCTCAAGTAGAGGCGAAAGCTGAAAAGACTCTTATTTTATAAATTCAGAAAATGTAACAGACTTATAGCTAACACACAAGTGCACAAATAAGGGGCTTTTTATATCAGCCTTCTCTGTGAGAGATAAGTGTGATACAGCAACTACAGAAACTACAGACCTGAAGTGTGATTACATGACTTATTTTAAGAAAGGCTCCCATATTTCTAATTCCTAAGTTAAGACCACTGTGTGATCAGATACCAGAGACTTAAACACATGTGAATAATGTCATATTCCTTTTCAATTTAATACTTAGGGAACTGAATATTAAAGGCAAATACAAAGTTTGATTACACATTAGAGAGAGAAGGTCTTTGTTAAGGAAAAAAATAGTTTGAATTTATACTTTGCATAGAAATCCTAGTAAATGCCAATTTTGCTACAATTTTCAAATAAAAGCAATACTGGCCTCACTCTGTTGGCTAAGGGAGGTTTAAAAAATAATTGCACAGGTGAAGTTCTAATAGTCCTAGTGGGAACAGAGAACCTGCATGAGTCTCAGAGAAGCACCATCTCTACGTGTGATTGCAGATTACATGAGAATGACATAATTTTCTGGTGCTGATCAAGCCTAAGCTGTTTGTTTCCATTTCCTTAAAGTGGCTCAAAACTGGCAAATACCATGCATACTTAAGCAAGTAGCAAATTATCTACATTTTCAGAATGGTCTTCAAGCAGCACAGCTTTTCACTGTGAGAGCATGAAGCTGGGTGTCCATACCTCATTTAGAAGCCTAAATCAGTGTCAGCAGATCCTGACCTGTTCTCATTCCTGCTACCTTGAAATGTGAAGCAAATAAACAGGCACCAGACTGAAAAATCTGTGTCTAGGAAATGCCTTTTGACAGGAGTTTACACATTACAGGCTGAAGACAGGTTGGACATCCCAGGAGAAAGCATTCCCAAACAGTCAAACGTTTCACTATTGCCGAAGAGTATTAGAATTTCTTGACTCTCAGAACTGATTTTTTTTTTTCCTTTTTGCTCCGGTGAAGACTTTCTTATAGAGGAGCTCCAGTTAAATACAGTTTGTCTCCAGAAGACTAAAAAATGATTTTATTCTGACTGAATCCTGACTTTCATTAGAAAAACGCACTTGCAGATTTAAAGAATTTAAGGACTGTTGGATGAAAAAGACAACACAGCTGGCTGGTGCTCTCATCTAAGTAAATATAAAAATCAGTTCTTAAAAATCACTATGACAACTTTTCATTTGTCCGGAAATAGCTAAGTTTTGATTCTTTGTCTTTGAAAACACTTTTAAATGCAAGCAATAAAGATGACAACTATTAAGCTTTTGCCAGGATATCAATATGACATGGCTCAATATGGTTAGCCTGTCATAGATTTGAAAGGTATTTAGTTATGTTGAAAATGTTGACTGGAGAATGGTGATTTATTTGCTGTTAAAAAATGTGCTAGGAATGTGTCATTTCTAATAAATATGCAGGTTCCTCCTTAACACAATGTATCTTCAGGAGTTTATAAATT
The DNA here is from genome assembly GCA_013399115.1 of Anseranas semipalmata. Lineage (NCBI taxonomy): Eukaryota > Metazoa > Chordata > Aves > Anseriformes > Anseranatidae > Anseranas > Anseranas semipalmata. Next base: position 545,395 of record VXAA01003753.1, on the reverse strand, counting down.
AGAAGTACGTAGTCTGTGGCCTATTTTATCTATAAATTTATGGCTCTGAAGAATTAGATTTCAGGAGTTAGATATAAAATAAAAAATGGTTTAGACTACACTTGATAACTACTCTTGTTAAAATGCAGACAACTATGACTTTGTTTTTACTGTCTGTGTCTTCATAACTTTGTCTATTAATGTGATAATGTACATAAACTAAAATTGCTATTGTTTCAGCAGTCAGCAAACTTCATCACTATAAAAATATCAGTGGCACTCAATTATCTGTTTTGGTTTTAATACATTAACTTCGAAGATGACAAATAGAAAACATCATAAAAATGATCCTCAGAAAGGGAAGGGGGAAAAAAAAAAAAAAGGCAACAACCACTTGGAGTTATAATCCCAATTCAGAAAAGCGCTTAAATGAGCGCGTAAGTCTCGCACTGTTTAGGAAAATACTCAAGCCTATGCTCAGCTTTAGGTCATGCAAAATTGCATTTCCTGAAATGGGAAAATAAAAATGGCAGCTGATAAACCCCTACTTGTAAAGCAGGGCTGTAACTCTACAGCAGAAATAAATCAGTAATACTTATTTGAACTTATGGCCTAAGAGGAAAGTCTCACATAATCTGCATTTTATTTTTACCCAACAGAATACCTAATCTTATTTTAGTACCATGTTTGTTTGTTTGGCAGCAAACATTAGCTCATTCACAAAGGTGTAAGTTATCCACATTACTTTAGAGCTGAGGTGAACTTAGAGTAGCACATAAAACAGTTGCAGCAGTTCATCTAAGGGGTGATAATATGTTAAACTGAAGTGATCAATCTGCAACATGCCAATTTTAATAAAAACTTGTATTATTCAGGGAAGATGCCAGATTAAAAAAGAAGTTACAACAAAATTTGTTGCATTAGTAGACTTCCTTGCTGGATTCTCTAATGCACAGTGTAAACTACATATGGCATGCTTTGGCAGCCATTCAATTTGACTCACTTGATTTTGTTGTGATGTAAAGAATTGTTTTCAAAGAGAGAAAGTCTGTCAAAAGCACTGCTTTTAGTTCCTACCTACATTTCAAATCATATCTAATGAAATGTTTACTGCTAAGGAAATGTAGGAGTTTAACAGGAAATTTGTACCTGCATACTTGCGTAAGTACAGTTTTGCATAAAACAATCTTACAAGGGCTTGCAAAAGGAGGTCACGATTAAATAATATAAAGGCACAGCTGCAATACCTTTTGAGGAGCCGATGTTATGACAAGATCAGCACAGTTTTCATTTTTGGCAGTGACTTGCAAGCCAATCAATGGGTTCTAACTTCATGTATGCTCCTCCCTTGTGGATCTTGGCACAAGATTTTTTTTTTGCCTTTGAAAATGGGAATGATAAGACTTACGCGCAAACAGAGCTGGTGATCTGAAGAGATGAAATCACAAAAAGTCCTAACCAAAAAAATCTGGATTGCTGTATAAGATTGAAATGTCTGGTACATTAGGTGATACAAATCAGGAATTTGAAAGGAGTTGTCACAGGCCAGAATAGCGGACATGGATTTCGCAGCATGAACCCGCGCAACATGATTCAAAGGTGTGACCAGGCATCACACAAACACACCAGAGACTAGCTTTAAAACAGCTAATGAGGCAGCAGTAGTAGTGATGAAGCTAGGACAGAACTGCCCTCTGGTAGGAAAGGCTGCTTAAGACATTTACTTGAAGTCCTAGCCATGTCCTGAAGCACACCCTGAACGCAGAAGCAGTTCTGCTATCAAAAACTAAGCTTGCCAATTTAAAGATACTTAGGTGAGTGTGTGCAAGAGCTGTGATCACATCTCTAAATTTCAGTGTAGAGACACCATCTGTTTATAATAGTGCACTTTACATTGCCTGTAACGCTTCAGGAGCAGCCTTATTTTAAGCTATAGCTTACATTTCTGTAAAGAAAAATAGTCCCCTTAATTTTTTTTTTCTATATTGTTTTGCTATTGTACAGGCAAGCCAAGCACAAGTTACATTAAGCTTCTCTAATTCCTATTACTCCTAAGAGGTATAAATTTTAGCCCAGGACCTATCCAAATCTACTTTAAAATGAATTAACTTAAAATCCATGAAGCTTTTCAATGCTAAGAGCAAATAATTTTAGATACTCCTCTGGAGGTTAAATACATCCTTTTAATCCCAAAGTAATTTTGTTAAAAGCTATCTGAAGATAAAATTATTCTTCCCTCCCCAAAATGTGACCAAACAACTTTATCAGCTTTGTCTGAAGCCACCAACATACCCTGCATATATGCAAAAAGCACTTTATCACTCTGTGTGCAGACGTACAAAATGTTCCATTTTGATTTCAACAGAATGCAGGAACAGCAGGATCAACAGTGTAAGCAGCAGGGTACTGATGACGACAAGATTAACATGCAACTGTTTAAATGCAGCATGCTATTTAGCTAGCATTATTTTGGAAGGATAGTAGTATCTAATTAAGTCAATCAAAAACCTGCAAATAATGCTACGACATGCAGTATATACAAATGTGTACCTGTCTGTCCTGGTAGCTCCTTGCATATAGTAGGTGTGTAGGAGAACAAGACACTTAAAATGCTTCTCTGAAATACTGAAAGCCATGATCTAAAAGAAATACCTAAATCATCCAAGTTCTTTCAACATTTCTACTTACTCACCAGGCTTATGACAGCATGGGAGAGATTTAGAAGAGCCAGAAGCTATATAGAGAAAAGAGTATTCATCCTTACAAATTTCTACCTTTTTTGTCAAAGTTTCATACCAACCCACAGTGATAATGACAGATGTCCTACCAAAATGAACAAACTTTCATGATAGCCATTTCTCATGCTACTCAGTGGTGAAGTGGCTTTGTTGTCTTTCTGAAAATGAGTATCACAGGAAGAATGCAACATTTACCTGCAAGTTGTAGTCCTGAAGAATTTTCACTAGCGAGTCTCTCAAATTAGGAATCTCCATCCCTTCCTTAATGCGGTGGATCAAAAGGATAGGATCAACATGTGTTCCAATATTGTTCAACAAACCAGTAATAAAAGCTGTGAAAACCAAGAGACAAGTAAATTAAGAAAAAAAATCCAGCCAAACACCTGATTAAAGTATGCTTCCGTGACAGCTAGAGGCTTTGGTTGTTTCTATGACAGTTCTATACTGAGAGAGAGAATTAAGCCTCTTTTATATAGCCTTTACATCTTTCTTGTAGTTGTATTTACTTGATAACAGGCCTTTAGGGAAGAGAAAGACACAGAGTTTGACTATTCACAGAACTCCTAGGGTATTTGGAAACGGGCTATTGGAGTATCCAGTGCAAGTCATTAAAGACACGAGTAAATAACACATTTCAATTCAATAAAATGGGCACTTGAGCAAACAGAACCAGAAATGAACTTCATTATTTGAATATTCCATTCTCAATTACTGAGTTTAAAAACACATTTGCAAGCACTTAACCTAACTCCAAGGGAACACGTGTTTCTCAGCAGTGACAAGAGTGACACCAAAGTCTCACTTTTAAGTGCAACTGGCTAAATGAAACACTAGAAGGATGAACCTCAAAGAAGGCTGAGAGGTGACCTCATTGCTCTCTACAACTTCCTGAGGAGCGGAAGCAGAGCGGGAGGTGCTGGCCTCTACTCCCTAGTAACTGATGACAGTATGTGCAGGAACACCACAAAGCTGTGCCAGGAGAGAGAGAGGCTATTATTCTAAAGGAGTAACAGATTTTGGTTGTTATTGCCTGTCAGAATTAGTGGTCAAGTGGTGAAAAGACATTTATTCTGATGCTAATTCTACAAGACATTCAATCTTTTGGAAAAAGAGATCCCAATACAGATTTACAGTCTTGATTTAAAGCACCAGAAGAGGTTGCAAAGCTAACAGAATAGATAGTTAAAATAATTCTCTATTTTCCCAGTCATATGAACTCCGAATTTGCCTCTGAACAAAACTGATACTGTTTAGGAAATTCTGACAGATTCTGATTCCATCTGTAAACTTGAGTGGATGTTCGTATCATGAAGAGCAAAAAGGCTCTTGTTATTACAGATTTTATCTTTGTGCCACAGAAGCAAAACAACATAGTTATTTTATTGAGGGGTAGACAGGTGTAGGCTCTTCATTTTCAGAATTTCAAAGGGAAGCAGCTGCAATAAACAGACTAAACAACATCCTCATCAAGCTTGCTGACTGTGTTTTGAGGGTGTCTAAAAATAAAGCTTCATATACTGCCAAATTAAAAGTACCACTCTCTCCTTAACTTGTCATTAAGGACATAACTATGCAGAGTTTAGCCAAGTGTTAAATCCCAAAGTACTCATTCTGTAGCATGCCCACATGCTGCCTTACTGGAAGCTTTTATGCCCAGTAGGACAGCTATGGCATGCTCCACAAACCAGAACACCTCCCTGGCCATCCATAAACACCTTTGCTAACACGCGTGTGGATATTTCAATCCTTTACCTGCAATAGCATTCCACAAAAAATATACATGCAAGGCTGCTAAGAAACTATCCTGCTTACGTGGTTTGTCGATAGAATATAAAATTAGATCTTCCCAAAGTTCTCCATCATCTTGTTCCTTGGCAAATTCAATAGCTTTATCTACATCTTGCAATTCTTCCATTATCATCTTCAAGGCACTGCGGCTATTACCCATTCTACCTAGAAGGATAAAGTAAGTAAAGAGATTATAAATCCTAAAGCACTGAGCATTGATAAGTATTTAAGAAGCTTGTATTGCTCTTTCCATATGAATTTTGTAAATGGGAAGTTGCCTCAGACTAATTCAACCAAGACCTAATCTAATCTAATTTGAGGAAAGGAATGTAAATCCCAGAGCAATCAGCATAACGTGAACATGGGCTCGGATGACTTCGCTGGACTGGGACCCAGGGTCCTTCTTAGGGATGTGTTGGGTCATATCAGGGGTTCTAAATGGCAGCAACATCTGATGTAAGGTCGAGTGTGTGTGTGTGTGTGTGTGTGTGTGTGTGTGTGTATGTGTGCATGTAAACTTTAACACGAATTACCCCCCGTTAAGAGCCTGCATGGACACACTTAACTTGCCGTAAGGATAGTGCAGCTTACAGCCATGGAAAACAAGAGGAAGAAATAGGAAGCAGTGCTAGAAACTCTGAACTGTTCTTTAAGTAAAACCATGAGTAAATCCTACTCTGTTCTCAAATGGTCCACAAAACAAAGATTAATTACATCAATTATAAATGTTTTACACTCCAATCATGACTAATACATAAACATACATAAAAATCTTAGAGTCATACATTGCCTCCCATTCAGAGGTGGATTCCTTGTCCTGCTGGCAGAGGTGGGAATTAACAATTTAAATTTAAACAGTTTACAATTAACTTTATTAAAAAAAAAGCAACATAAGCAAATCTTCCACCTCAGCAAAAGATAATACTAAGCTTCTGAGATGCATACAGAGTAAAACATCTGTTTTATTTCTCACCTCTCTTCAAACAGATAGTATTAATCTTCTCTTGGAAATTGTCTCAAAAATAAACAATTCCTGCCCCTCACAACCCCTCTCCCTGAAATTCCCCAACACAAAACCTCCAAAAAAACACCCAGAAAAACACCAAACCAGAAACACAATACATGAATGTAAGACACCACATGAATGATCCAGTGCTTTATTTTCTAAATCAAGTTATTTGGTTCTACTGACTGTATACCAACTTTGTCTTTGGGAAAGCAAGTTAAATGACAGTAGACAATACATCATGCATTGTCGCAGCATAAACTTTATAACAAGATTAAATGCATGTTATATTTTATCACAGTGAGAGTTACTTACTCAGAAGATAGACTGTCTCTTCTACAAAGTTCCTCTGTTGGCAGATCTCTAGAGCCTTGAATTTAAGAGAAGGGAGGAGGGAAAGAGAATACAGGGAACCATGTAACATGATATTTTATTGATCACCAATGCTACAAGAGACTAAAGGATACTTTTCCATGAAGTTGCATTACTCATTTTGACAGGAATACAGCTCCCTTAATAAGTACTGTCAGGTCCCCTGGCATTAATTAAAAGGAGAAACTCCAGGGCATTTTTTGATTTTTCTCTAAGATTAAATAAGTCTGGAGACAGGATGGGCATTCGAGTCTGGATTATGTCAATCTCCAGCTTTAAATCTACTGGAAATTTCTTTCTTCTGCTTCCAAAAGTTGGCTAATCCAAAAGCATTCAGGTTATCTGCTGACAAGACTTTCTTCCTGCAGGTGGACTTATGAGGTCTCTAGTGATGTAGGTTTACTTGACATTCATTCATAACACAACGAATGTAGATCTGTACATCTCCACAGGGTAACCAGAATGGTTTGGGGAGGTAGAGAGACAGCCCTCCAAAATTTTGCCAATAGCCTCGAAGACAACAAAACAAAAAATAATCGAACCCAAGTACAAAAGAATAAGGAGGAAGCATTTCTTGTAAATTTGGTTTAAAGACCTCAGAGCTAGTACCATAAGCAGTTACAGAAACTGTGCATAGTTGACCAAAAGCACAATTACTAAAATAAATCATGCCATGTCCATTTCAAATCTGGAAGCAGAAAGCAAACTCAAGATTCATGGCATTTCTACCAAAAGAAGAACCATTGTTCACCAATAAAGATTTTTATACTTGGTAAGATACAGCTACAGCTGAAGATATAGGTAGGAATTAACTCTTCCTTCCATTTTCAAATTGTTTCATATGGGTTACTATGAAGGTTAAAGATACACACAATGAATTTCAGGGCAGGGGTAGTAATTTCCCAACCAGATCCTTTGGAGGCTTGCAGGTATGAATTATTAGTAATGAGTATGTTATATACACAGCTGACAATCTTTTTTCTCTCCACTTAGAAGTTAAAGTACAATACAAAGTATTTGTAGAAGTTGCACATTTACTGACTGTCATGCTCCCTCTAGAGGAGAACAGGGAACAATCATACTTCTCTTTCAGTTTGTTTTATAAAATGTTTGCTAAACTGAACTTGAATAACTTACTTAAGTGGCTTACTATTAAATAACAGGAATGATTTATTCCTGCATGGTTTATCATCTATTTATGGCCAAAGTCTCTGGCTGGAAAACTCTCAGGCTCACTGTCTAAAAAAATCACTGAGACGATCTAGTTTTTTGGACAATTTCAAAGACCAAGGCTGTAAGGCTAACATAGTATTTTCCAGTCCTTCGTGTTGTTGCACAAAAAAGAAGACTGAAAGTTGACAAAAGCAAGCAAATAAGAGAGGTGCTAAGAATGGCACTGGTTCTGTTTAGAGTGTCAACCACGTAAAATGCAATATTTGATACTACATTTAAACTATTCCACTGGTGTCATCATTATATCTGCATACAGAAAGGCAACCTTTCAGAATGGCTGAGCAGAGCAAACCTTAATAGCAAAAACACAAACAATAAAATACTTGCCCAACTGAAGAGAAAAACTCAAACTTCCATTCCATTCACTTTAACTCAAGAAGGGTAAAAAACAAACAACAATAATAACAACAACATGACCGTCATCAGTTTGTTTATTTTTCGTTTGATGAGAAAGAGCAAGGAGAGGAAAATGTAAAAAGGTTAAAGAAGGTGGAAACATGGTACCCTGTAAAATTCCAAGTCTACTAGCAAAAGTACTAAGTCAAAGTACTTTTGGCTCTGTTAGTTTAGTGATTGTTATATTGTGTAAATTACTGGAAAGCAAGATCTAACACTGACTAGCCCTAGATTTTTCAAAACAATTGTTGATTTCTTGCAACTACAACCCACTGTCTAGTCAGGTCAAGCACTGATGCATGGATATCCTTTAGGCATGCATCAAGTGTGAATTTGGGACTTTTGCATTAAAAATCACCACAGTTTCCACCTTCTGAGCCACAAGAGGAAGGTCTCAGCTATCAGCCAGGTGCAGGCGCATCACTTCTGCAGGTGATCACAAACTCAAGGGATTCCTCCTTTTGGCAGTAGAGGGCAGCACCAGACACATTTACAAATTTACAATACTACAAGTGACAGACATAAAAATCAAGGACTTCTGTTTAGATCCTGGGGGGGCTTACCTTCTCTAGTGGACAGTGTGTGCTGTCTCTGAGAAATGGTAGTAAATTTGGACGATCGTATTCAGCATAAAGGCTGATCTGTTTCTCATGATATCGTTGTCCTTTATGGTGATCTCTTTTGAAAAGCTTGTGCAAATACTAGGAATCAAAAAAAGAACTGGAACTCAAAAACTCTTCTACAAAGTTATTTGGACCCTGCTGTATAAAAATCTCCTCCAAATTTCCTCAGGAATGTAATAACACATACTAAAAAGCACAGAGATTAAATCCTGATTCAAAAGACTAATTTTACATTTTTCTGAAGTAGCCTTATCACAGCAGTCTCTGTAACCAACTCTGTTAAACAGGTTTTCAGCAACACTTGAGTAAATGTCCTTTAACTTTCAAGGAAACTACTGGATTTTGAATTTTATGGAAAACTTTGGAGAAATACGTAAAATGAAACATTTTGGTTATCTAGATATGCTTGACCATTCTGGATAAGCATAGATAATGAAACATTGTAACCGAAGTACTCATACTATAAATAATGGGACAAAGCTCTTTTTCTCTTGATGAGCACAAAGGGAAGCAGGCTTCACACTTTGAAACTAATGCATCCCCTCCATAAACTGAGGGCCAGTCTTCTTTGTAAAGCTCTTGGGCTGCAGGTTGCACACTTCATAAAGCTGTTTGCTATAATCAGATCTCTAAAATGGGCTGATTGATGCCCTGAACCCCAACCACTACACAGCAGCAAGTTAAACTTCCCTCCCTAATACAGCTCAAGACCACAGTTACACGTTACACTTTCCACTGACAGCACGTTCCAACTGAAGAGGTGCTCTTGGAATAGCAATGTGGAGCCACAGCCTTTCTGCGATATTGTAATTCTGCACAAACCAGAACAATCCTGAAGTGTATGGAAGTTACTGCTCTAGAAAGACAAGCAGTTCACTGTCTCTATGGAACAGCAAAATGTGCTTCAGAGTTGCAACCACCATCCAACCCCATTTTTGTGTAGGGAAAGAGGAAGGATGCAAGCAAGAAGTAACTGACCAGAGAAGACAAGCATCTCCAATGCAAATAAGGAATATCTCAGAGGATGTTAACCAGTAAGCAGTATGTTATCAAGTTCTCACAAGTATATACTTTAAGATTATTTTACTATTGGAAAAATGCTATTGCCATGGTAAAAAGTAGATTAGCAGAAGTAGCCACTTTGCTTCTGATGATCTATGAAATTTCAGTGTCACGTGCACATTGACAGCATAAGCACATCTATAAAAGATGTGTCCTGCAAAGATCTTATTCAGTTCAAAGTGAAACAAGCAGAATAAAGAAATGCTGTAGTTCAGGTACCACATGCTGTAGTTCAGGTCTGTTTTCTAACTCTTCAACAACTCTGTCAATCTGAAAGAAAACAAATAAAAAACAAGAGATTAGCAAACCTATGATGAACATCGCATTCAAAAGACTGAAAGCAGGATGGATAATGCAAGCAAGCACTGGGATCACCATGTCATGAACTTGTTATACTCACGGAAATTTTATCTTCATTATCCAAAAGCATGTCTACTGCTTTCTAAAGTAAAGAAAGAAAACCCAGTTAAGGAACAGGTATGCACATTTTCTCACTCTTGATACTGTATTATGCTTGTTCACTGATGGGTATCAGATGGACACTGCAGACCTACTCTTTTCAGCTGCATTAATTCAGAGAGCAAGTTTGCATAACATCAGCATTCTCTGACAGCAGAGCATTACAGGTAAACACATCATGTATTCTTCTAGAATACCTCTCCTAAGTTTCCACACTATCACCAATCAATTCTATGCACTTACATTGCAGGTAAAGTATGCCCATTGAATCATGGGTCACAGAAAGCTACTGGCAAATGCTGTAGAAATACTATTTGCCCCACTGCAAAAGGCAATTGCAGGGTGATGGCTGTATAGGAAACACACAGCTCAACTTGCCTCACAACTGGATTCCTCCAGCCTATCTGCACACTGATACCATAACACAAGCAGACACAATCGTGTAAAGCAGAGTTGCCACCAGGGTTCCTTTTCTGCTTCCTCTTTTAAGAACAAAATTTGTTTCACATTAAAAAAAAAAAATCACAGATGTCTGATATAACTTACTTTATTTGTTAAAAAAAACTATACATTATTCTTCATATGTAGTTTAGAAGGTGCATACCAAAGATGATCATCTTTGGTATAGATGGCTCCATATTTTAGCCCCAGTGCTGAAACAAGAGCTGCACAGAAACAGCAGATCTACTTGGTTTTCTCAGAAGATTGAATTCAGTATAATATGCATACGCCTTGATTTGGGGGATTTAAGTTAATAATCTTGCAAAGTTTCAGAAGTAGATTAATCAATTGCAATGAAAGAAAAGTAGAAAGTACATTTATCGTCTGCCTCACAATAAATTAACTGTTTACTTTCTGTGGCTAATTAATAAGTGTTATTTGATTAGAAATGCAGAAAGAATATCATCATGAAAATCTACCTGAGAAATCACACCAATGATCTCAGATCCAGCACTCTTCTCATTGTGAGTGATACTCAAATGGAAATACAAAGGAAAAATTTCATCCTTGGGTCAATTACTTCGCAGTCTAAGCAAACATCTCCTTATCTCAGAATGTATCCAAACATAGCAAACACACTCCCTGCCTCAACACTATCTTTAGCTCATTTATTTTTAATCTGTTAAAATATCTCTAGCTGAAAGTGAATATAAAATCATTAAAATCACCATACCTCTGAATCAAAATCCATGAGCAGAACAATTTTATCTCTGATAGAACTGAAAAGATTGTGTTTGTGGATCAACTGGAAGACGTCTTTGTGCCTCAGAGTTAGGTAAATTTCTAGGGCTTTGCCATACCGCTGGTCGTAAGTATACCTGATAAAAACCAATGTTATAATTTACTTGACTGAAGTGTAGGAAAATCACCTATGAGGGGAAAAAAATAAATATCCCCTAAGATGTAAAACTTGTTAGGATGCTACTTGATTTGATGAATATTTGAATAGTTGCCATGATTCACTTTTGGTGATGGGGAATAACACTGGGCAACGTTATTTTCAACTCTGTTTATAAAACAGGCACAGTATTTGTGTTCTGTTCTGAGGTTCTCTGCATTTTCACTATTCCCTGTTTTCAAACCACAGGGGAAGCTACACAAAACATTAGTTTTTCTATTTTTGGAAGCTAATTGGAACTCACTTCAGAGCTAAGAAAACATTGTTCTCTTAAAACTTCGGGATGGACTGTAACAGAGCAATAAACAGGAGCTTTGCTTTCTTCAAAGAGGCAGTATGGAAAGAACTTAACATGAGAATCAGGCTGAAAAAACTGAAGAGTTTTATCCCTGTAAGAACTAGCCTAAAACCAGATCAGTTTTAATACATTTTCCAGTCACATATTTCCAGCCATGCAGTAAACTTAAATATGATACTTCTGAAATAGAGGGAAAAAAACAACAGTTTATTTTCCTGTGGGTAATTCTGAAACACGCATTTCACAAAAGAGGCTTCCTCTGACAGCACAAAGAGGAATGCTAGCTATTTGTTTTGGAAAGAGAAGTAGCAAATCCAATCTCATACTAAACTCTTTGCCTTCACACACTGCAAAACTGCAGCAAAGCAAGTATTTCTGTTAAGAGAGTCAGGCAAGTATTTATAACCTGCAGTATACTGTTTCAAGCTTACTTTTTGCAATAGGAGTTTGAAATTGTACTCACAATTCTGCAAGTGTTCTTAGCAAAGTCCTGTTCTGTGGATCTTTCTTCAGGTGATCTACTACAGCTTGAACTATGATTGTGTTGTTGTAGAGATCTCCAGGCCACTCTTTTATCAGGGTTGCAAATCCCTAAAAGTATAAGAGATTGTAACAGAAACAGAAAGAACTGCCCAAGGAACGTTTCAAAACTTCAAAGCCTAAGCCAAAGCCTCTGAGATGACACCTGCTGTGCTTCACCTCTAGGCAACTTTTACGTGTCCACAGACATGCACAGTGTAGAGCACAGATTTTCCTTCTTAGGGCAATATTATCAAGATTCATGAAGCTGGGTCTCCTTCAGGTGCTGTATGCTTTGTGCAGCACCTGGTCCACTTGTGCTACATTAAACAAACTAAAAATAATAGTATTCATAATAAGTAAACAATCTCACAATATTTGTGTGCTCTGAAAAACATTTTATGTATTCTTCTGAAAACAAACAAAATTTGTCTTTTTATTTTTTCACTATCATGGAATTGTCCACTGACAACCTGTTTGAACACAATAGAGAATTTGTTATCAGAATTCTATATTGCTGAGGCTGTTTTGCTGGCAATAGCTACTACATGTGGACATGTCAGGCTGCAGTACCTCGTAGTCACTCTCCAAAAACTCATGCAGGACCATCTCATAGATAAGAGGTTTCAAAACTGGATCCCGTCTGGGCAAGTAACGACTAATTGCCTATAGGAACACAGAGAACAAAGAGTAAGAAGGAGCATGATATGTAGCATCCCAGTACTTTAATGATAGAAAAAAGAATTGTTGTGAAACGAACAACAAAACCATGCACAAAACATGGCTCTTGGTAAACACTGGAAGCACTGTATATTCATATTTGTAAGCAGCATCCTAAAATTACTTGCTTTAAGATGGCACACATCAGAACCTTATTACTCACCTGAAAGAATTTTCATTAGAAAGGCAGTGGTAAGATACTAGTTGGAATGGGAGTATCAGCCACTGGACTTCCTGAGGTATGAATATTTACTCACAGTCATTAGAAAATAAAACAAACACAAGACCCCTCAGAAGACAAAACTTTTCAAAATCGATCCTGTCCAGTCTTGCTATTATATCTTGTAAAAAGGTATGAGCAGTCATTAGCTGAAAAGTGTTTACTTTTAATTTGTGACTTACTGTGATGGCACTACCTTTTTGAAGAGTTCTGTTTAACCAGCTATTTTTACATACCCAAATAAAAATTAATTTGAGAATATCCCTCTCCAAGGAAACACTGAATGAGTATGATCTGTTGCTCTATAGGAGGTGTTAAGAAACTGCATGCTGGCAGTCAGGAGACAGGAACTTGCCAGAATTAATCAGCTCATGCCATGGAATTTCAGCACAGCATCTTATTAGCACTATTACTCCATGCAACAAGAGGCCAAGGTTATTACAGCCTGCCAAAATAATCCCTACCACTACCAGCCATGCTGGGACTCTGGGGTTTGTAGCTGAAGGCCTAACACTGATGAAATTCCTCCTAACACTCAGAGATTTTGCCTGTTGCCCACTAACAGAACATGTTGCAGTAGCATTTCAGTAGCATTTTGTTATTGAGATTGCTTGAACAAAGCTGGAAAAGTAACAGCTCACTACAGCATAGGTTGTTGTCTTTTTTTTCTTCCAGTTTTGCAAATAACAATGACTATTCACAATAAATTCTCCCACTATTTAACTCAAAACAATTGCTTAAGTTACACATTCCACGAGTCTTCCATCCACAGGAGAAAAAAAGAGGTTAAAATAAAACACTGACTAAAAAAAAAAAAAAAATCGTTAATGATTTTGCAAAAATTAAAAGTTCATTGCTCACAGGACACTTCTCCTCTACCCACGCTCTTTGAGTTTGGACAGTCTTCGAAACGTAGCATGCTGCCAACATCAGCTCCCACCGTCTGTCACAGAATTTAACAGCTAACTCGGGGCATGGGCTTGCCAGCTGCCCTGGGGAACCAAATGCCTGAGCCCAAATGAAAAGCCCTCTTCCAACCACAAAGTAAGAAAGCTGGAATATCATCTGGAGACTTGAAGAAGACATTTCTAAACTGCTGTCTTCATATCCCCTTTTTGCCTTTCTGCCACCTCCTAAGTGAACAGCCTCATTCAACAGGCTTTGCTGCAACTCTTGGCTCTGGTTTGCCAGCACAGGTCAATGCAGAGCAGTGCAGCTGCCTCATTACATGGGGCCAAGCTAATATGGGAAGGAAATCACTCCTGCCCAAAGTCCCACTGCTTCAAAGGAAAATCACAGCCATCTCCTGCAGTTTGGCTCCCATGCCCAGCAAAGACAGAAAAGCATCCAAGTTAATTTTAAGCCTAGGCACAAAGCTGAACTAAGACCCATGCTGGAGGTTACAAACTCTTCCTATTTTATTTTTAAGCAGTAAAGAGTGAGGTCAGACAGACAAAAAAGCTCCAGAATTGGGATGTTTTTGTATCAATTCCTGAGCGATGTTGGAAAAGTGACTTTAAGTGAAAAGAAGATACTATACAGAGAAACATTTTCTTTCCTTCTTTCTTCTTCACACATGCTTTCAGACTTCTGATCAATAACAGTGGGATATACACAAGAAACCCCATATAGAAGGTGACATGAGATAGCCTAAAACATCTCACCAATAAGCCCAGACCACAAATACATATTCCTGAGTAGATACCTGTGAGATGAAACAGGCTGTCTGTATAATGCCACTCAGTGCTAAGCCCACCATAGTCAGGTGAAGTCTTTGATGCGTCCTCTAGCCAACATTTCGGTCACTAAAACATTCCTGCTGCTAGCTGATCATCCTACACCCCTGCTGAAAGTCACTGCTGCCAGAGCAGAGTCAACAGAATGGAGCATATGCCCCATGCCGCAAGCAACAGCATTCACAGAGTTTGGCCTCCTCCTTCAAATCCACCTTCCTCAGCTGTTTGAGCCAAGACCCTGGATTTTACGCTGAAGTGACTCATGCACAAGCATGTTAACACCCCCAAGACACTGCTGCTGGAGGAGGAGTGGAGCAGATCGCCTCATGGCTCTGAAGTCTGGAAACTGCTATAACAAAGTTTGCTAGAGGACATTTAACTGAAGACTCAAGAGACACCAAGATATCAAAAGGCAGCCTCTGGTAGCCAAATAGGACCTTTTAGTATAGAACACTCAAAAAACCCTAAACCCACAAGTTAGTCATTGGCAAATCACATCATACTGGAAACTCAGGTTTCAGGCAACAACTTATGGATGCAGGGAAAATTTTTTAAGAAAATTCCCTTCTGAAATGTACAAGTAATTCTGGAGAGTGACAGTGCAACACAAATATTCCAAAGGTAAGGACCCAGCTTCCAAAGTTCATGTAATTTCATTTCTTGGTGTTAGAAAACACTTCGTCTCCAAATCTCAAATACAGTCTCCTCATCAGGGCTAAAAGCCATTACAGCCCAGTTATACTATTGTCTTTAATATCTGCTGGTTGGGTAAATAGGTAAAAATTCCAAATAACATACAAGAAATCCCCAGCATCTCAAGAACTTATAAAGGATAAGCTAAGTTAAGCCAGATCTAATATCCAGGTATCTTTGGTAACTTGGAAAAACTTGTATGTGATTGCAATAGTAAAATAAGAAAGGCATCTTCTAGAACTGCAGCTTGAAGTTGAATAATGTAATGTACTGCATCTTATGTTTTTCCAAGTCCACTTTCAACGGGCTGAAAACAAACAACTGTTTAGAAAGGCAGTAATTTAACAGGGGTGTTTTTGCAGCAAACCTGCAAATATTTTTATATTTTACAGTCTGATGGATGACTTAAGTGGAGTCAAGAAAAACATCCATTCCAGACACTTGCATCTAAAAACAAAATAAAACCAAGAGGACTAAGAAGCAGTGTATCAAAATTTCACCTGTACCTGCACTCAGGTCCTTTATTGGATTGAAATAAAGAGACAGAAACGAGAGATTTCATCTTCCAGTGTGGCAAAGAGTGCACCGAACCACTACGAACTCATATAAAAGACAAGACTGTTCTCACACTGGTGTGACTCTAAAACAAAAGCCAGGCATTTCTAAAAACAGTAATGCTGAAACACTTTCACTCTTTGAATGGAATTAAACAGCTTAAAACCAGCAAGGGACTGCAAGCTGTGAGATCTTAATAATATGTCCTTTTTGGCTCATTGAGTTTGAATAGGAAGACATAAAATTCAGAAATAAACGTACATGCTTTACCGAAGGGAGTGTGCATAATGTTTTCTACTGGTTTGGCAGTGACAGCACTATACAGCCTTATGTCCCTGGCAATTTATTAACTGCGAATCTCACATTAACCATGTACCGTTATGGTAGCTGGCTTCCTACGAGGGAAAAGACAGGGCAAGCTCCTCTCTTGCCACCATTTCTAGCACAGAGCATATATTTTCCCTAAATTACTTTGCAATTTAACTGTTTTTTGACAATTAAAGCTGTGGCTCTCTTGCAAGGGACTTGGATTTTCAGGAAAGGCTGGCACCCACAGAGGCTCTTTTCTGTAAGAGTTGGGGCAGGATTTTTCAGGACATACTTGAAGGAAGTGAAAAGTAAATGGAATGATGTATTTAACTGTAAGCATTTGTGAAAGTAAAGGCCCTGGGGAGTGGGTCTTTTACTTGTGGGCTGTCAACAAGTTAAAAATAGGTAGCTGAGTACCTGGATGTATTCCGCCTCCCACCCTGTTTGGAGGCTTGTTAGCATATACATATCAACCTGAATGACAACTGCACGATGAGAGGTCTGGTGCAGTAATTTCAAGGGCAGTGCTGTCTTGTGCTGCCACATTAGAGCCATTAAATGCCAAACCTTCAAATACTTGGTCAAAACATGCAGGAAACAGAGCATGCAAATTACTTCAGTTCAGAGATACAAATTAACTTACCTTAAGCTGACCTATTTCTTTAAACTTGTAAACTTCAAATTCCCAGAGTTCTGTGTTTTTGCCAAGAATTTTCTGGCACTTTCTGAAAGGAAGATGAAAGGGGAGAGCACAAAAGTAGAATACAGAATACAGTAAAGTACAGAATAATACAAATGTGACAGCATTACTGCACAATTCCCTTCTCCTCCCTTCTCGCTATCAGGACTCTTTCAAAGGTCACTAGTTTTGGCAAGCATTGCTTCAAGCAGAGTATTCCAGATAACTCCTCCTGTCAGGTCTTACAATTTCATTGCATTCAAGAGAACTTGACTGCTTACTGTGCATTCACTCTTATTGATTACGGTCACATTAGCTTTATGAGTAAAATTTTTAAATTTCAGCTAAGTAAAATTAAGCACTTAAAGATATACATAGACATACATATGAAAATACGAATCTTAGGTAATTTCTCATCCTTTAGATAACCAAATGTGACATTTTGGTTACGCCCATGGAACCACAAATTATCTTCTGATGGTCTTATATGCATTGACACACTAATAAGATCATCAACATCTAAAGAAAACCTCAGTGTTGAAAATCTAGTCTGATTTTGAAAAAATCATGGCTGATTTTCAAAAATATGTATGTCCCAATCGTAATTAAACTTAAGAAAGACTCCAGTAACTTTTGGTTCACTACAGGCAAGAAAATATAGGACACAGTAATACATCTATACGTTTTGAAACTTTAAGAGACGCCAGAACACACAGAAAATCAACATCACAAAATGTTTCAGAATCAGTAATTGCTTCTGCTTTTTCTCACAGACACACTTTAGCCAACAAAGAAGATCTTTAATATGTTACCGAGCAGCCAGATCATACTCTCCTTTCTCCACTAGGTGATTTATATAGGCTAAGCCAATGTCCTAAAGGGAATAAAAATAAGGAATTAGTTATAAAAGTTTGGAAGTCAAGTACTTTACTGTTACAATAACTACCACTGCAGCTGTAGGCATTGCTGTTAGGCCAAGCACCAGGCCCGAAGTGGATACATCCAGTTCTCCTTTAGGTGTAGGGCCCACAGAACAGTCAACACAAAATGTTTGCCTAGACCAGTCAAGAATTCAAATTAAGATGCTCTTTTAAATAAGTTTCATAATCTCATTGATACTGGGAAGACTGTACCACCACTTGTTAAGGACTGTTCAAAACATAGCTGATCATTCAGTACTTGCATTAGCTACCTCAAAAATAAGAACATCAACCACTGTATGAGACACCTTCTCTGTCAACACAAAGTTTGCAGGAAAGAAAAATGCTGGTTGAGAATATAAGTCATAGAATCATAGAATGCCTTGGGTTGGAAGGGACCTTAAAGATCATCCAGTTCCAACCCCCTTGCCATGGGCAGGGACACCTTCCACCAGACCAGGTTGCCCGAAGCCCCATCCAGCCTGACCTTGAACACTTCCAGGAATGAAAGATCTACAACTTCTCTGGGCAACCTGTTCCAGTGCCTCACCACCCTCATGGTAAAGAGTTTCTTTCTAACATCTGATCTAAATCTACCTTCTTTTAGTTTTAAGCCATTACCCCTTGTCCTATCATTACACCCCTGATAGTCTCTTCCCATCTTTCCTGCAGGCCCCCTTTAGGTACTGGAAGGCCACTATAAAGGTCTCCCTGAAACCTTCTTTTCTGCAGGCTGAACAACCCCAAATCCCTCAGTCTCTCTTAATAGCAGAGGTGCTCCAGCCCTTTGATCATCCTCATGGAAGTCTTCCTGCTGCTCCATAAAGTAAAGGAATTACCAAGAACTTTGCAAGATTATTATTTGTAATTACATACTAAATTCCTCTTCTCAAGAGTTTATCACACAGGTCAGTTGTAAAATAATTTGGTAGGCATTTAATACATTAATGTTCTGTCAAACAGCTGTGCCTTCTGTTGTAATCCCAGTGGTAGTGTCAAGGTCAATATAGACCAGTGTACCCATTGCATAAGAGTCATATCACTAAAAATGCATTATTTCCAGCACAAAAAGGGCTGTAAAATGAAAGAAAGAATTCCTTGTTTTCTGCAAAGATAAACATTTGGGAAGGTCTTCTCAGACAGAACATAAATTTTTTGATCAAAATCAAAGACAAGTACTGGGAAGAGAAGAATATGAATGGAGATATGCAATAGCTTCAATCAATCAATCAATCACAAAGCTGGAAAAAAGAAAACCCATAAATATACTCCAGATTTTAGGATTTCATGCTACTATATGAACCACCTTTGTATTTTCATCTTCACCATTCTTGAGAATGAAGATTGCTGGCAGCCTCTCTCTCCTTTGGGCCAGTCTCCCAGTGAGCAGAGAAGACAGTATAACGAAAGGGGTTGGAGGACCTACAGTTGTATAGGACTCTTGCACTCTGCTCAGGAGGTGCACAGGGGCAATGATCATTATCGTAACCTAAAAAATACCCAAGACGACCACCTGACTTATCAGGTGGTGCGAGTGTGGTATCATTGGTCTGATCGCTGATGGGCAGTAAGAGCATGAGTCGTTTTAAATCCCTGTACCACTAAGACTTCACTTAGGGGTTGATATCAACACTTTTTCCCTTAACACCTTCTGTGAGTTTTGCATGAGGGGCCAAACACTCAACGACTCTGCTTGTATATACCCACAATGAATTGCATCCTAGTGGTTTAAATTTTGGCAAACCAAGAGAAAAGCATAAATATATGTATTTTCTAATGTATTGTCAGGATGTCCCTTAAGAATTTTCTACATCTCTTGCAAGGGTCATGAAGCAGCTAAATCATGCAACCTCTGTGATAGGTGATGGCATGCCGTTAGCTCTTGATTCAACTTCTAGACTGCATAAGAAACGAATTTTTAAGATGTGCTAATATGCAGTGTGCATATTGTAGAAGTAATCTGGATAAAAATTAAGCACCTCTTTGAACAATTTGTACCTAAATACAACACTTCCATTAAAGAAGTACCAGTATTAACAAAATACCAATGTGTTCATACTGAGGTCAATTTAAAAATAAAATAAAAAAAAGTGAAAATTAGTGATGCTTTTGTGGCTGTTACATTATCTCCCTCCCTCTTTTGTCTTTAACATCAATACCCTTTGTTGCACTGTGAAGGAACTATAAACATGGGAAATAACTATACAGGGGAAAAGGAGCTTAACTATGTAAAATAATGAGAATTGCAAAGCAACATGAAAGAGCTAGATGCGAAACCACAACTGAATTTCAATAGCATCTAAAAGGTCTTCCAACTGCACCTTTGAAACTCCTGCCAAAACCCTGTCAAACATACAAGGTAAAAGTTAGAGAAATGTGTCACCCCCCACCCAATCTCTAATATTGTAATACTGTGTGTTACTTGAAACAACAGTAAATTTAAAACAAAAGTAAAAGCAAACAAAAACCCCATGAGCAATCAGAGAAGCGCAATTCTCTTCTTTTTAATGTCAATAGCACCTTCATAAAATCCACATCCTTTCGTGTTTCACACACTAACATTCCTGTTCTGCAGCTGAAACCAGGAAATCGAATGCTAGTCAGAGTATGCCTGACAGCTATTGTCTGGTGTGACACAGAACAGGGAATGTATTTGTAGCACCTCACAGTGCTCTAAAAGAAATCAGATATTTTGTTTTGAATAGAAGTTTTGAGACTTACCAAAATCTTGTGCTTTTTTATGGTTTTCTGACTGATCTCAGCTGCCATCAAGGCTTCCTATATTCAAAAAGTAGAAAACAGAGATACTAGCCAAATGCACAAACTTTCAATACAGAAAGCTCTAGAATTGCATAAATGAACTATTTTTTTTTTTTCAGAGCAGGGTGTTTGAAGCAGTAGAATTTTTAATGCCATGGTTGAATGAACAGCTTTGAATTCATACGCAAACAAAAGCAGTCAACCAAAGAGAAAACTACTTTTGTTTCCATCTGGGTTCACTCCACATTACTATATTAGGATCAAATCTCAAGATTACAACAAAACAGACAATGCAATCCCATTGGATCATTTTCAAATGAGAACCCTTCACTACCAAAACCTGTGAAAAAAATCATCAGCATGGCGGTGGGGGAAGGGTATACTTTTCTCTTCCATAGCCCAAAAGCCTTCTCCAGTCAGTATGATTTACATTTAAGTGTCATTTGCAGTTCCTTTTCCTCCTTCAGGTGCACAGAAACAAAGCTGGCACTTTTACAAACAAAATGAAACCTTTAACATACATCATAACACACAAGCTATCTGCTACCTTGAATAGCTTTCACAAAGGCACATACACAGCTGTCACTTGCAAATTACTGGAGTCTTCAGGGACCAAATGCTGTGATTTACATAAACAGCATAACTGCGTTCATCATATGAGTTTGTTATTCAGATGCAAAAGCATCCACAAGGATTTAAACAAATCTGCATGAGGAATATCATGACTGCATTAACGAAAGGAGTAAGTGCTGAATGGCAATTTTTTCTCATAATGGACATCTAACAAGCAACATGTAAATAAGTATCTAAAAGTTACTTCGTGCATGGTAACAAGTGTTCTAAATCACTGGCTGCAGGACATCAGAATCCAGAACACTGAGTGCATGTTGAGATTGTCTGTAAGAATTTAATATTGTTTTAGGTGTTGAGATACACATACTTAAAAACATCAATATTTAGGAAACTAAATACTGAGCTGCTTTTTCCAAGGGAGCTGTACATCTTTGTTTTTTAAGATTGGCTGTGAGCAATACTGCTTTCAGCACCAACACCTATACTTTGAGCCCATATTATTTTACTTTTAAAAATTCCAACACTGAAGGTAAGTAACATGGAACAACACACAATGCCCTAACACCATTTTCATTCTATAGTGAAAGCAATATAGAATGGGAAAATCTAATATCCCTCATTAAGTCCATTTCCCTTCCCTCTTTTGTTGGGATAGATCTAGAAAAATACCCACACAGCTCAGTAGTTAACTGTTCTGCTGCTTTAAAGCCAAAAAACAGCTTTAATAATTTCTAGTAACAGCTAATACATTTCAAATCTGATGCTGAGGGCAGCATTGACAGTGTTTAATTCATCCACCTCATTTGGGTGCAATTCTGATGAGTTGCTCCAGAAACAAGTCTAACTCTCCACAGAGGTGATGCAGAGATGTATGGTCAACGTCTGCCCTCGTAATCATTTAGACAATGACTGTAGGAACAGAAACTATTCAATCCAAATGACCCAGCTAAGTTCATCTCCCCACCACAACTTAAAAACAAGGAAAGTCGGAAGGAAAAAATGTAAAAATTACTTCATATTTCTTCTTCTCAAGAAGCCAGTCAATGTGGTCATCTTGGTCCCGCTCTTTAGCCACAACCACGTCTCTTGGGCTGATGATATAAAAAAGCGATTCGCCTTCCGAATACTCTGCAAATGCATACACAATTTTATTATTATTGTATTTTCCTTAAGTAAAGCTCTGGTTTTTAGTACACCCTAGAGAGGAATTTAAAAAAAGGAAGCCAGCAAGGCTACTCTGGCAGAACATGCCTGTTTGGGAAGCCGTATTCTCCAAGAAATTAAAACTGGTTTAAATNAAAAAAAAAAAAAATCACATCAGCTTATTGCAAATTCTGATTCATACACTACGTGTAAACTTTATGATGGTTTAGAACACATTATTATACTTTTAGAGGACTATTACACCACACAGCCTGCAATAAACTTATCCTCCCCATCAAGGTCAAGGCCATCAAAAGCATAAATGATAGATGCCATAACCCCTGGGGACACAGCACATCATTACAGCAATGCATTTGCAATGCTATAAGTTAAGGTTATATGTATAATGCATTTGGTTATACCATAAGCCTTTATTTTTGAGTAAGCTCAAAGTAAAAATGTACTTAAAGGTAAAACCAAGCACAGATGATGACTGTTCAGAAAAATTATTATTTGCAGAGAACCCATGAAGAATCACTATCAATATTTTGTGGGTATGGGAAAGAAACCCATCTCCCATCCTGTAGCTGTATCTATGCATGCATACAAATACACTCCTGAACCTATAAGCAATTGACAAAATACTGCTTGTTTTAAAGCCATCCAAAAAAAACTTGACATGTCAGGTTAACTAGAATATTCATTAAGCATAAAAGTACAACTGTGGGCATCAGTGTTCTGCTTTGGGACAGGTATAAAGCAATCCCAATTCTGTTGATAGCAGCAGAGATGTTTTGGAGATCAGGAGGAGATATAGTTTATTTCTAATGGCCTAAGGGCATTGATGAACACAGAGGCCTCCCAAGCCTATGATTTGAAGAGTGCTGCCAGAGAAGATGTTTAATAATCAGATTCATGGATTTTAAAAGCCAGAAGGTATGTTTCTGTTTAACACTGGCTATATCATCTTCACCAAGGATTTCTGCATCGGCTTTGCCATGCATCTTCCTTAACTACAACACGTATACCAGAAAATCACACCGTCTTATTTAAAAGTCTGGTGTATGTTGTGCCAGAGTTTATTCTCCCTGCCTGTTACATAACTAAACCCATCTTCAAGGCTGAACTTGCCAAACTCCAGTTCCTACTCATTTTACCACTCTGAGGTCTGTTATATTCTGACAGCTTTGTCAGTACAGGGAAGCTAAATACTGATGTGCCCCTTTTAAGCTGATCCAGGGGCATCTCACCGTTGAAGTTACATTTATTCTGTCTTTGGCTCTAACACAGCTTTTGCAGACACTGTATCATTCATTTCACTATTCCTGAAGCCCTTCTAGGTTTATCCAAAGATATGCAAGAGCTCCTAAAGATCACGTTGAATAGATCTTTATCAAAGATACTTCTTTCCATGACACTGGGCATTATGTAAGAGCTAGATTTCTCCCTTCCCCAGTATGTCTGACTTAATAAATGGCATTGCAAATCATAATGTTTAAATATGTCCCTTTGTAAGTAAAGCACATTTGTGCTCTTTCATCTGACTGGTTCTTGTGGATTTACACCTTACACTTCAGTGTCATAAGCAGTTACAGAGAGTTATTCAAGACGACGACAAAAATGAAAAAGGAGGCTCTAAGTATTTCCAAATCAGGGCATTTTAACCCAGTTCCGAAAACAAAACAATATTAAAGACACCTACCTAAATGATAATCTCTACATTCATTTTCCTGAAATCCTCGTACTGTTAGCGCATCAGAAGAGATCTCCTCACAAGACTCAGGCAGAGGCTGTACAATGTCCAGTCTGGGCCTTGCGCAACATTCCACCTCCTAGAAAAACACAAATGTCTTACCTGCATCCTACACAATTTACTTAGCAATACCAGCTGATGGTCACCTATGAATAAGGTTGAAATTCAACAACTGCATCCATTCCCAAAGATGCAGTACCAGTATTCACTTTGCACTGGGTATTCAGTTATGAACCACATGAGTTGTAAAGCTG
Source organism: Anseranas semipalmata (assembly GCA_013399115.1). Taxonomy (NCBI): domain Eukaryota; kingdom Metazoa; phylum Chordata; class Aves; order Anseriformes; family Anseranatidae; genus Anseranas; species Anseranas semipalmata. The sequence continues at coordinate 521,208 of VXAA01003753.1, read as the reverse complement.
TGCTCCACTGAGGAGCTGTAATTGCATCTGGAACACGCAGGAAAGTTACTCCTACTCTTGGCTTGCTTCCCTTGAGCAGATCAGCACAGAGAAGGATGTTCAGACAAGACAAAGGTCTAAACTCTCCCCTGAGTTTGACCATTATTTTTCTACTCTTGGTCACAGAAGTTTTCAGAGTTATCACAGATGATCATCAACCACTGCATTCAACAAGCAACGGAACAATTTCAGACACATTCTCAGCTCTGGACTCAGGCTCTGCAGGACAGAGCTCTACAAACCAATGTTATTCTGGTATGAACATTAACTCTTTTTTTTTGTTTGCACTTCTTCCAGCAGCAACAGAGTTAAAATTAATTTGAGAATAATCTAAAACCTTTGCTGTGCTGGTGATCTTCAGTAACGTGAACTCCGGCAGTGCAAAGTAGGTGGTTATGGTAAGATGACATCACAGGGAAACCACTGGCTTCAACTAGCTTTATTTTTAGTTAAGTCAAGGTCCAAGACAATGCCTTATTTTACACTTCTGGCTGCGAATTGTAACAAAATACAGAATGAAAGAACAAGGTGATGCAAGAAGTGGATTTACACAGCTCCAGCCTACCCATTCGGCTGCAGCACCACTCGGGTCTTTCCCTGATTTAACTGTTCCAGAGCAAGTGAAAAATGAAACACAGCCTTGAGTTCAATTCTGATGCAATTTGTAACAAGTAAGAAGTTGTCATTTGAAAGCTGTGAAATCAAGCGTAGGAAGAAGTGTGTTCCTCACAACCCAGCAGTATTTGTAGCGAGCTGTGAGCTCAGCCAGCTTGGGCTCCATGGAGCAGAGATGGTAGCAGAAGGGCTCCCACCAGGCCACAGCCACAGTGCTGGGGAGAGGAGTCCTGTCGTCTCCTTGCTATAGGTACTCAGGGGACTGGGAGGCTATCAAAGTCCAGCTTGCAGCTTTTTTGCTTTTTTTTTTTTGCTGTTTGTTTAAAAGGCTAATTAAAAGTAAATACATGAGAAATCTCTTTCCTATGTTTTATTACCATTGTATTACCTGAAATTCTCTTTTCATCCTTCTTCCCTGAAGCAGCCAGAATGAGTTTCACCTTTCCCAGTTACTACCTGCTTTCCACTAGCTCCCTTCTTCGTTAATGACAACTTCCCAATTTCCTCGCTTCCTAGCATTTCAGCCCGTCTTTTCCTCCCCCTTCTTATCCCATTTGTTTACCTCCTTTTCTTTCACTGACTCTCACGCACTAAAGGACTACCACACTAGCTCTCTTGGGAAACAGTGCTGTGACATTATTTTTCTCCTCCATATAAATAAAGAAATAATAATCTGACATCCTGCAGCAGAGCTGGAAGCTAACCCTATTGATTTCAGCAGGCTCGAGCATCTGTTTGAACCTACAGCATTTCATTGCCTAGCAACTTGTGCACCCAGTTGCTTAGGGTTACTATGGTGATGGTTGTCTAACGCAGACGTACTATCAAAGAGATGATCAAGAGCATCTGCCATTCTCACACTGCAACTTCAAGGATTTCCTCCACTACCTCGCCTTTTATTTGGCAATATGAAATAAATGTCGGAGACAGACACCGTATGCGCCCGCTCGCTGTAGAAACAGCTGACATGAATTCTAATTTCTAGCTATCTACGCATGTATCTTGGTGTACACAACTAAGGCCTTGGAAGCAAGGTGAACAACAATGCTACTCACTTGCAGTAATGCATCCCACCCACCACAGTGACTCCTATTGTTTGAGTTCATCAACTTCACTACCCTCATTACTTGCTGACGCAGTGTCAGCAAGGCGCTCCTTTGGCTAAAAAGATCCTTCAATTCTTCTGGTGCAGAAATAGCAGAAAGAATGAGAGAAAAGGAGAGAAAAGGAAGAAAAAAAGAAAATAAAGACTACCTAGAGACTTCTCCGCTTCCTGCAGGAAACAAAGGAACCCAGACAGGACTTTTGAAAGGTAAATCCATTAGTCTTCAACATGACCTCCACTGCCCTTATTTGATAGATCAGAGAAGTCTCAAGCACTGCTCACTACAAGCTGGCTACAATCTCTTTCACAGGTAATCAGATCTGTGTGACTAGTGCAAGTCCTAACTCACCGGACAGCTTAGCTCTGTGATGAAACTGTAACATAAAAACAGTTACCGTTTTTTCCGAAATCTCCTTTACATATGAAAGTATAACAAGCTGGTCACAAAGCGGTGCAAGCCCACTGATATAGAACTCAGTATCGAACTGGAAAACTGAAACACAGGAAAGAAAAGAGACTGTGAAGCAAATAAATGTAGGAACTGCTCCCAAGAAAAACACACAACTGATTTTTCCAGAGACAACCAACAGCGCACAGTATCAGTTCAGAGGAATGAAGATGCGATACATATAACAAACCTACAGACTTCCCAGTTGGAACAGCAAGATGATGAAAAATTGCATTTAACAGATTAAATTCCATTAAGGCTTGCAAGAAGAAATGTTTGTGCTCGGGGACATGCTAGAGATGAAACATTTGAAATGAATGGTCAGCTAGACTTTCAGTAATCACACTGGGGGTTCGGGGGTGTGGGGACAAATTGAAAACAAACTCAGTAAAACAGGCAATATATGAAACATCTTCGTAGGTTTGCATATTTGCAGCAAGTCATGTAGCTGTAAGAGAATCACACCTGCTACATCTATTGGTATGATATATGAAAACACAAAGGTCATTAGTAATTTAACATCACAAGAAGATTTACAGATACACTCATTACTAAGAAAAGATAGAGTTAAATAGTGGCTTTTCTTGTTCTTAAATCTTAAAATGTAATTTCCTAAACTGTCTTGATTTCAAGACCAATTTAAGTGCTGACTATTTGGGGAAAAAAAGAAAAAGAGAGCTGAACTGTATTTACAAAAAGGCCCACTCAAGCAGATCTCTTCCACAGAAATAATTTAGTTTTTTATCCTTCTGGGTTTACAGTGCAGGCATTAAACATCTGGGGATCTCTTTTTTGTGGCTGCCTCTCTCATGAGGCCCAAACCACAACATCAGGAATTTGATGAATCACCAAGACCAAGTGGTTTCATTAATTAGTACTTGTATTAGCAAACCTATTTTTGTAAAATAAGGTATATCAGATCCATCATAATTTTCTCACAAAACATGGTTTCAGGAAAATTTAAGTATAAGTAGAAAATAAATGTCTCCTTGCTTTCTAATTAGCAAGCTACATTACTAATATCTACTGTTTACTAAAATAGGTACTAATTATTTTAGTAAAGCAAACAGAAAATGCAGCATAATGACAGTAAACATAGAGTTAATTTTCTTTAGCTAAGGTAACAAGAAAAAACATGAAAAATAATCATCCTCCTGCTAAAGAAGAAAAAAAATAAAACAAATAAAGAAGAAAAAAAAAACACCGTCAAATAAAATACAGATTTGACATCTGTCTCTCACTGAATAAGCAAATGCTGTTTTTCTCTCAATGACCATTGACACTTTGACATCACTGGGGGACCAAAGCATGGCATAAGGGTAAAACACAATCTATTCTAGGAGAGAATAGGTTCACATTTGTAATCCTGTATGCAATTATTTCGTTCTGTCCTGCAAGACTGATGAGATTACTTGGATTGCTCTGAATGATGACTTCAAGCGAACCACGTTAAGAACACTACATCATAAATCATATTCCCACTTTACAATTTAGTATTTGGCAATACTAATACTAATTTTGGTATTCTAAAAGAATATAGAAGGCAGAAGGAAGAACATGGAAAAGAATAAAAGTCAAATCCAGAGCAGTGGGTAGAAGGACAGCAAAGAAACTTCTGTTGACAGCTTAAAAAGTGACAAGAGAAGGCTTTTGGAGGCATCTAAAATATTGTCGTTTGAATTTGGAGAGGAAAACAGTGTGGTGAATCTTTATAAAGATCTTTATAAACATTATGGGGACAGTTTTCAAAACTCATGTGTGTTTGACCTGCACTGGAACTTCAGTTTCTTAGCCAGTGAGGTGCTCTTAAAAACGCGTGTAACACCCACGTAATGGTGTATTTAGGATAACACAGTACTGCTGTTCAGCGAGACAAAAAAGAAAATCACTTTGAACTTTGTTTTTAAATTGCATTTAGTTTCCTCGGTTTCGCTTTCAACTTTCTCTCAGCTCATCCTCCTCAAGAGGCCTTGTGGAAACACAATGCTCCAGCTCTGCTGCGACAGCCTTGAACAAAGACCACCTGGCACAGACAGTGCTTCTTGACCTGATGGAAACCTTTGAGGCAGCTCATCAAAAACAATTTTACTGAAAAATTACAGCGGTTACAGCTGCACAGAACACTAAGAGGTTAATTTGACTTACTCTCTGGACAGTTTGTTGTGATAAAAGGGGGAGGGGGGATCCAACATAGAGTTATTACAGAAATGCTGCTAATTTGAAAAAGATCCAAAACAATAAAACCAAGCATAGTACTGAAGTAAATGGGAATGACCACGGTATGATCATGTACCATGCATGTTTATGCCTGTCATACGAGAGGATGGAAGATATGCTGAGAGTGGATCTACTTTATGTTAACCATCTATGTACAGCTGTCAAACAAATTACCAGGAAGCAAAAAGACAAAACCTGTAAATCATCTTGTTCATTAAATTAAATGTATGAAATACACCATACTACATAAATAAAACAATATAAGCTACATTATTTATCCAAACTCTATAAAACAACTTTCTCTATATTTTAAGGATACACAGGCAGTGGACTGAAACTGAAAAAAAAAAACCAGTCTGTTTTGTTTAATCAAATCTCAAAAAACAGTCCCTGCTTCTCCACTGCAGATTTAGCATGTGAAATTTTGTTTACAGTGATATCAGAGATTTTTACCATTGATTTCAACTGGGCCAAAGTTTCACCATTATCTTTTGGGAAAGTAGGCAGGAAGCTGCACAGAATAAACACAAAACTTAAATGTGTAGAGGAAAAGAAGTGGTGTTGTTTTTTGTTTAATTCCATATGATACATGAAACAAATGGAGAGGCAGACACAGACTAGTTTTCAGGTAGCCCATTCATATGTCAACAGCAGGAAAGCCACAAAGCAAGGTGAACCTGTCGAACCTACCACAAATTCTGGTGAACTACTAGCTGCTGGGGTGATGCCACTATGCATTCCCAAATTACCATTTCACCAGCTACTTCAGGCACATCTGCAAAATTTGCAGTCATTGCTGTAGACTGCAGTATAATATACCCTTAGGTGTTCTTAAGGTGGCATCTCTTACACCAGTGCTTTTACTGAGCTAGGTTGTGTACACAAAGCAAAATAGTATACAAAATGGCATGCTTTGATTAGCTATTATCGGGTTCATGCAGTTGCATTTGATATACTTTTTGCCCCACAGCATGTGCATTCAGTTCCAGTTAGAGGACCAGAAGAGGCTTTTGTCCCACATAAGCATCGTTTAAGCTGCCTTGACATGCATACAGGCAAATCACAAAGTATAAACACATATACACGATTTGCTTTTATAGAAATAAAAGAATACTATTACTTTGACATGTACTATCCAACATAAGCCTTGAAGAAAATACAAATCTCACATTTTTCTAACATTCAGGTCTACCTGGACTTCAGTAAGACTTTTGACACCGTTTCCCACAGCATTCTCCTGGAGAAACTGGCTGCTCATGGCTTGGACTGGCGTACACTTTGTTGGGTTAAAAACTGTCTGGGTGGCCGGGCCCAAAGAGTCGTGGTGAATGGAGTTAAATCCAGTTGGAGGCCAGTCACTAGTGGTGTCCCCCAGGGCTCAGTATTAGGGCCAGTTCTCTTCAATATCTTTATCAATGATCTGGATGAGGGGATCAAGTGCATCCTCAGTAAGTTTGCAGACGACACCAAGTTAGGTGCATGTGTTGATCTGCTCGAGGGTAGGAAGGCTCTGCAGGAAGATCTGGATAGGCTGGACCAATGGGCTGAGGTCAACTGTATGAAGTTCAATAAGGCCAAGTGCCGGGTCCTGCACTTGGGGCACAACAACCCCAAGCA
>VXAA01003753.1:486808-515036 GCA_013399115.1 Anseranas semipalmata | reverse complement strand
GAGGGGTCTGGAGAACAAGTCCTACGAGGAACGGCTGAGGGAGCTGGGGTTGTTTAGCCTGGAGGAGGCTTGGGGGCTCCTTAGTGCTCTCTAGAATTACCTTAAAGGAGGCTACAGCGAGGTGGAGATTGGTCTCTTCTTCCAAGCACCATGTGACAACATGAGGGAGAATGAGCTAAAGTTGCACCAGGGGAGGTTTAGGTTGAATATTAGGAAAAACTTCTTTACTGAAAGGGTTGTGAGGCATTGGAACAGGCTGCCCAGGGAAGTGGTTGAGTCACCATCCCTGGAGATATTCAAAAGACGTGTAGATGTAGAGCTTAGTGATATGGTTTAATGAAGGACTTGGTAGTGTTAGGTTATGGGTTGGACTGGATGATCTTGGAGGTCTTTTCCAATCTAAATGGTTCTGTGATTCTGTGACTGTTTCCTTCAATTTCAGTAGGAAGAGCAGTAGGGTAAGACTCAAATCAACGGCAGATCCTATACACCAATGATTAGGAAACAGAATTTCTCAGTTTATGCTTCAACAGTCAGAATTCATAACCTCCACTTTTCATCTACAAAGAAAATGTTAGGAAAAGTGATCTTCAAATTTATTTTTGTTCGAATGCTGAAAGTTCGGAAAGGCTTTAAGAGAAAATTTAACAGTGAACAATTAATCATTCTTAAGATAACCTGAAATGCCACACAGCAAAGAGGATGAGCATTTTTATAGAATCATAGAATATCCCGAGTTGGAAGGGACCCACAAGGATCATTGAGTCCAACTCCTAAGTCCCTAAAGGGCAACCCAAAATCAGACCATGTGTCTCCGAGCGTAGTCCTAACGCTTCTTGAACTCAGTCAGGCTCGGTGCCATGACCACTTCCCTGGGGAGCCTGTTCCAGTGCCTGACCACCCTCTCGGTGAAGAACCTTTTCCTGATACCTAGCCTAAACCTCCCCTGACACAGCCTCAGGCCGTACCCGAAATAATTTTCACTGAAATAAAGCAGGGCAATGTAAATGATACTGTTAATTTAATATGATCACAGAAAAAAATAAAAATAAAAAGCTTAAAATCAGTGAAAACTCTGTAAAGCCTCTATACCTGAAAGTTGTTACCTTACTTGCTGACAGCAAAATAAGGAAATAAGCAAGAATTTTGCTACTAAAAATAATTTCTCTGAACTACAATATTACACAAATTAGAAACATTAGGAAGAAAGAAAAACTGGTTGGTCATGCCAGCAATCATCTATCTGGTGCATTCTGCTCTTTCAATTAAATTTGGAAACATTTTGTGTACTGTAAGCAGTGTCACGTCTTGCTGTCTCACTAGTAGTCAGGCTTTGTGAAATGGCATGCTACACTAGGGCTGAAATCCTCTATTCTCTCCCACACAACAATAAAATCATCTTTAGAAATATGGCAATTGTCTGTACAATTCTCCAGATAGACACACACAACCTTTAAGCAAATCCCACAGAATCCTTGATGACAACTGGAAAGTCAGGAGCTTAAGCTTCAAAGTTTCTAAGTTGATTTTCTGAAAAACTCTATTTTTTTCCATTACAGATTGAACTGAGAAAGCTTTATCAACAAACGGGGAAAATATTCAGTAGTTTGGTAGTCTTGACTAATTTTTATGAAAGAATTTATTAATGATTGTTTGTTTCATGACAAAATACGATGAGCAGAAGTCTAAGTGGAATCAGATATACAGTTGGAATTTTTCCTTTTTCTTTTTTTTTTTTTGGCAATTTGCTTTTCAGAATGTAGACAGAATTGCTCCAGTTAAATGTTTGCATAAATCAGCATATAAATTTGATGGCATTTATTCACTATTAATTTACTGCTCACCATACTTATTAAGCGAGCTTTAAGTTCTGTCTGTATAAAGAAAAATATGCTGCTATGGTAGATCCCAGTATCTTACTTTACAAACCAAGAAATAAATATTCCCATGCTTTCTTTTCAAATAAAAATGTGTGATCTCAGTACTTGCTGGTAACTTGGCATGCAGCAGTACAGCTATTCCCTCACAAAACATGAAGATGTGTTGTTACAAGGGTATCCACATGTAATTCTTATACCAGGAGTCTACTTTGTAGGGGAATGCACAAGAGACAAGTGCTTGAGGCACTGCTGGCCAGCTGGCACCGGGAATTAAGCTAAGATTCCTCAAATAAAATCTGCACTAAAATGAATTGAGTGGGATGTCTCTAATCAAGTTCAAGTCTTTTACTGAATTTCCACCATTAGCGACCCAAACTGAGGCAGAGATAAAGTACTTCACAAAGGATACATAAACCTGAGCTACTTGACAAGGTCACCGGAAGACTACTTCATGCTTGTAAGATGCCCAGTTTCACTTTGAAAAGGCATTGCATTAACTGCAAAGTGCTAATTAGTTCTTTAGTAAGCAGCCTTCTAACAGGCTGCATTTGAGAAAGGGCTCCCTGTTCAGAACAGAAGTTGTCCAGCATTACAGCTTTTGCACATGTACTGGGAGCAAGCACAGAGGTCAAGCGCTCTTTAAGAAGGATCACAACGGCATTTAGTCCATGTTAAGCCCGTAATTCAATACCAATACTTTCTAATCAATACACTACTTCACAGTAGTAGCTGACAGAGCTAAACTGATAGGATCTGCTCAGCTAACATACATTTAAACCTAAATAGAAACATTTTGTTCGAGTTTATCTTTGACACTGGAGACTCATGTACGCAATGAACTGTAACAGTAACCACAGACAACAGAAAAGATTAATGAAGAAAAGCACCATTAATGTACTGAAAGGTGTAAATTAGTGATACCATGCAGATCTTAGTGCATGAGAACTGTATATTTTGTGTAATTTCTCTTGCATGTAACTACAGCATTATCTTCTTTGAAATACAACAGCCAGAACAGGGGTACCTTCCCACATCATGGGCCACCTGGTTTAGAATCAGGGTAGATACCATATTTATTTCCTGCCTCAGAGCAAGTATGGCTGTGTGTCAAGATAAAATCCTTGATACACAGGATCCTATGTACCTAACTTGCAAGGCAGAAAATGCTCTGCTTCCTTATTCACTGGGCTGCAAGCCACTGAAGAAATATTTATGGTCTGCTGATGCCACCATAGCTTGCTATGAAGTTGTTGTAGAACTTTGAGGCCTTCAGAATGGCTCTAGAAGAACATAAATCTGAAACTGCTGAGATATGAGAAACCACTATATTGTCATAGGCTCCACATGTATTACCCTCATGAGCTGATGCCAAGATGTTATAAGCCAAAAGGACATATCTCAAGGATATTCAGCTATCCTGTCACTGAAGGATATTCTTACCTTGTATAACTTCTTTATATTATGAGAGTATATCAGCTTGTGCATCCAGTTAGGATATTAATACTCTTGCCAAAAACTATACTGGTTGTTGGCCTGTCTGCCTATTAATAATTTCAGACCTTACAGCTATGATGTGAAAAGTAAAGTTTAAACTACATTGCAATTCAAATAGATGCTGTGGCATGACACACAACTCTCAAAGACCTTCTATGCGATTACATCAAAAGCTACTGTCATTTCTATGGAGACTTGAACAAATATTATCTTGCTCTTTTCCCTCACAGTCTAAAATCCACGTTTCCAATGAGTGCTGCTGGCAGAATTTGGCAGAGCCATTTCAGTGCTTTGACCTGAAACCAGTAAGAAAAATCTCAAGCACTTCATTAACAAGTTAAGTGAGATAAAACAGCAGTCCTCAAGAATACAGAGAAGATTTTAGGCTAAAAATTGAAATATGAAAAAGTAACTTCCATAAAAATCTGTAGCCTTCAGAATTGCACCTAAATAGTTTGATGACAGCTTTTTATTATTTTTTAAATGAAGTTCCAATAGACAGTCTTGTAAGGATAACTCTGTCCACATAAACATACTACAACTGAAGTTGTAGAAGTTGCATCTGTTGACTTGTCACTATGTAAACCACCCCATTTAATTATTTCCTAAAAGCTACTTACAGGTACAGAAAAGACTATATAAAGATCTGAAGGTAAAACTCAAGACTGAACTTCTCCTTGATATAATTATCTCAAAAATCCTAGAATTCCACAGTTAATTATTTCTTTTGGGACTATATAATCTTTACCAACAAACAGCTTTCAAGAAGTCTCTGTTAATAGTCAGGCATGCCTTTTCTCAGTATCCAGAATTCCTACAGAGTTTAACATCAGAACCTCCTAGTTGATTTGCAGAAGCTACTTTAAAACTGTTCTTTTCTGAAATCGTAAAGCAGTATACATTTATGTCATGTACCACTCTGGTCAGTATGCTGGCATGAGTCAGGATTTTGTTTGAACACTCTTGTTTACAAACTCATGTCATTACAGTCCAGACAAGGAAGCACAAAAGTTTACAAACAGCTGTCCACTCTGCACTGCAGAGTCCCATAGTGCCTGCTTACCTTGCCAGTGTTACCTCTTCATAGATCTTTCCTCATCAGAAGCTTCTTCTGGGAACAGCTGTGTTTTTGTTTACCCCCCCACCTCCCATCAAATTTTGTTTGAATTCCCCTTTGTGCTTTACTTCATACACATTTTTTGTCAAGACATTTTCCATTAATCAGCAATAATGAAATTATTCACATTCACTATCACATCAAATCAACTTTCTAGCACCTCTTTCTTCTAGCATCTCTAGCATCTCTAGCATCTTTCTAGCATCTCTAGCATCTAGAGATGCTCAGGAAAAAAAAGTTATGAGCAGGGTAGCTAAACAACAAATAATTGATTAAGCTAGTGTCTGTTTTCTCCTTATTACTACACTGATCATCATTTAACCGAGACAAAAAGCCAAGTTCTCTGTAAAAATCTGCCTGAAAGGAAAGTTAAGACATCCACTCTTTCTTTATACAAGGCTGTCTGATTTTTACAAACACAGAATTTAAGACTCTATGATTACAAAAATCTATGCAGGACATTGTGACAACCTCATCAAGTAAAAATGAGGAGACATTTATGTTATGACTACATGTTTCCTCTGAACTGTAACAGCTTTTTCAGGCTGAATGCGAAAACAGACCTTTCAAAGCTTTTCTAATTTTGAGAAGGCACACATTCATACAATCATACCTATTTCCACATAGCGGTTTGGAAGGTCACGCATTTCACTGGCATGCCGCTCCTTTACTGAGCAAATCTAGGAAACAGACATTTGGATCATTATGATGAACACACTAATTCCTAATATTATGCTAACTTTTCCCAGAAACTTCTTTTCTTACTGAGGTAGTCTCAGACATGCATTTTTCTATTTTGAAAATCACAGGCTGTAAAAGAGTGATGATGCATCACCGAGGAAGAAAACCCGACAGGAAAGTTGTGACTGTAGCCCACAGCCTTATAAATATGCTGGGTGAGGAGAAGGAAGATGGGCCACCAGAGAGAAATCTGAAAGCATCTGCTCACTATGATTTCTTCATAGCGGTATATGAGAGTTTGATTTTGGTATCTCCTCCCACTTAGTGTGTCATTACCTTACTATTTCAGTAAGCATATGCCACTGCAACTCTGAGTAACAGAAGAGTACATACATATAAAGAAATGCAAATACCCAAATGTTGTGAAGCACGCACAATACAAGGGGAAAGACAGATGCCAAACTTATGACAAACCTCCTCATTTGTAAAACTCTAAGTTTAATGCTCCAAAAGCTTTTTATGCTTCACCTACCTCACTTTACCCTCCTTCTCCATCTACTCCTACCAAGCACTTTTAATTTCCCACTGTGCAATGATGTAGCAAGCTGTTATTAGAAAACATCTAACAGGCTCTAACAAACTCCTGTCAGGTGCTGGTCTGCACAAATCACAGTCTGCAGTGCACAAGTTCGAAATGCCAGATCCCTGCTGAAAGCAAAGCAAAACCCCAAGCAGCCTGTCCCCCACCCCTTTTTTTTCCCCTTGGCTGGCTGAAATTCTGCGTCTGTCTTAGCAATGATAAACAAGTAAGCCCCCAAAATAAGTCCCTCCAAAAATAACTCATGCTAAGTTGTCCTTCCTTAATGCTAATCAAAAAAAAAATGAATTCAACAGCCCCTCTAAAAGCTTTCAAAAGAGGAAATCTCTTGAAGGCACAGAGGAGAGAAGTGTCCCTGAGGATTACACTTGCTGCATGCTCACACAGAAATCTGTCTGACCGCTGGGTGTCTATCACTCCTCCTCCTCATGAGGGTCAGTCCAATGACATTTCTATGGCAGCAGGAGTTCTGCAGACTGTAGTCAAACCAAACTATTTTTTTTTGATTGTCTTTGCTTTTCAGAAATAATCTTCTGTTTGTCTATGATAACAGTAAGCATTTATTACAAAGACAGGTAATTGCACCTTTACTGAATTTCCCCAGCCAATAATCAGCGTTAAATTATCCTTCCAGCAAAGGCTGCAGGGATACATATCTGGGCGAAGGCTTATGTCATCTCGCGGCACATTGGTAATTCTTTGCTTGGAGATCATGTCAAGTATCTTCACACCCTGAAAGTTGAAATACAAGAGAACTTTATTCAGCATGACAAACTCCTACCCACCAGAGCCCATTTTATTTTGTACAGTAAGACAGCCATAGCAGCTTATGGCATAAGTTGCAGGGTAGGGATAAAAGTGCCAACACAAAAAGCTGTTCATACAAAGACCAATCTAACCCAAGAGGTGAGAGGAGAAATGATGAGATTAGAGTAAGTTAAATATTTTAAATTTACATGTCAAATAAAAATATATAATGAGTGAATGAGTGACAGATTAGCAACTCCAGTCATGAACCAGTCTAGCTTGTTTGGGCTGGTGCTACTACTGGAGAAACAAAAGCATCCCAGGCTCTTCCATAACACTCCCCATAGAGAAACAGAAATTTCCACCTCAGAAAAAAAGAAAGGATGTGAAGTAACAACTCATTAAGATAAAGGAAGCCAATCTGTACTTCTCTAAAAATGCATTTATACTCTTACGTTGAAAGAGAAAAACAAGCACATCTGAATGATGCCTGGTTTTATATGGTGTGATTTTTCACTGGCTCCTCAGGAAATATCCCAAACTAACAGAACAAAAAGTTTAAAGGAAGGAAGATTAAAGTCATTTTAGAGGGAGGGAGAGGGGGAAAGAGCCACTGATTAGATTTTTCCATACCATTTAGAAAATGTGAGATATAACCTTTCCAGTGGCAAAATGGAGATTAATTTCATGTTAAATAATAACTTGTTTCTTGGTGATTTAAAAACAAAAGATGCCAAAATGAAACAAAGCATTTTAGTAAATATTTCCCTTAAGCTCAGTGAGCAGAAGAACAAGTCTTTTGATCACAGTGAAGGGGATGGAAGGCACATTGAAAGGTCAGCATCCAGGATGCCATTCCATATTAGGATTTTTCTAGTTACAAAACTGATTTAAAAGATTCCTCTGCCTGTTTCTGTTGTTGTCCCCCCACCCCCATGAGTTTCTGTGTCCCCAGCTCTACCAGTTCTACTGTTTGTAAGTCACAGAATTGAAACATGAGGGCCATGGTCTCAGCCAGATCTAAGCCAAGTTTTGCCTCCCCCCCCCCTTTTTTTTTTTAAGAAAACAAAAACAAAAACTTAAATCACAAGGAGCAGTAAGTGGTATGGAAGTGAACAGAAACACTCCTGTTGGTATCTCTTAGGTTAAAAGTCATCAAGCATCAAGGTTTCAAACCAACCAAACAAAAAAAAGCCAAAAAAAACAAAAATAAAAACAAAAACATAACAAAACAACAACAAAGAAAAAACAACAAGAACAGCAAGAACAAAAATTGTACACAGCATCTGCAATGTGCAGAGCCCAGATCTCTGAGTAACATAAGCACGGAGCTTATGCTTTGTGTTTTCTAAGCTCATCTAGTAAAATTTGGAATCCTGCTTGAACTGTGTTTTAATAAAGCTGTCTTATATTAATCTTACCACTTTGTCTTTAAAGATGATTTTCAAATAAGTGACCAAATAAGAAACATCTCCTGTTGTTTCACAAGGCAGCAAATCCTATATGGGGTAGACTAGCTTACATTTAAAGTGGCTCTCAAACCAGCAGGGTAGAGTCCTCTGTAGTTAAAGCATGCCATTTGCACTGTAACTGAAAGGACTTCCAGAGTCACCTTCCTATCATGAAGGAGCCTAAAACTTGTTTTTGTGGGAGTCAGGCAAGTTAATGCCTCTGACGATTTGGTCCTCAGGTGTCTCAGTCTGTAAAACTTGCACTCTTGGTCACACAGGAAGGAGAGGAGGCCACAGCGGCAAACATGGGTTACGTGAGCACCTGAAAGCGGAATTAGACCTTGCCTAAATAACAGGGAGCCCATCTTGGAATGTCAAATGTCTAACAAGCTTGCATACAGTGTACAATAAAAAAAAAAAAAAACAAAAAAATGTGAAAAAGCATGAGAAAATAAGAACTAGACACAGACAGTAAATGGCAAGGCTATAAATGATTTTCTCTGACTTACTTTGGAAAGAAAAAAAAAAAGGAACAAAAACCTTGCTAGAGGATGGAGAAATTTTTAAAAAGGTAAAGGGGGAAGGGAAGGGAAAAGGCCAATAACCAAATATATTAATCTTTTGGAGGGCAAGTGTCATTTCATTTTTCATTGAAAGATAGGCCCTGACCATGGCTTTTTGTCTCTGACAGATGGCTTTCAACATTTTATTAGTATTCTGTGTTCTGATGTGGCACATCATCTCTAGGGATAGCTCTCCTCAACTGTCCTATCTATTCCCTGCAGATTCACCCAGAATATATATTTTAATTGTATGGCTCTGAAAAGAACAAAACCTTCCAAAGAGTTAATGTTATGAAGATCAAGCACTTGCTTAAGTTTCAGTGCTAATACAGTCATTAAAGGGGAGCAAATAAACACTAAGTCCACCTCTAACAATTTCATATCAAGCTGTTTTTAAAAGGAATAAAAGAACAATGGCTTTATAAAATTTAATAAACGCTTCCTTTCAGGAGGGAAAAAAGAAGAAGGAAGAAAGCAATTCTTTTCAGGAGTACCTTGGCCATATTTTAAAATAAAAATTTGGAATTAGACATGATACATACTTAAAGACGTATTCCTCACTGCTGAGCTTTAAAACACAGACCTTTAACCATCAATTACATATACATTGTTAGGTGAAAAGCAACACTTAGCATGAAAGCAATGGTTTGCTTTAAAATATGAATCACCCTCCGAGCAAAAAGTGCCTGTTTTCTCTTAAGTCTAGCCTTTTCCAATGGCCTACCGAAATGAGGAATTTTTACTATCATTTTTCATAATCTGCTACATTAGCAGTGCATATTATGCTGTCAGTTTAATATAAAGTTCAAAATTTAGACAGTTTTTTTGGGGGGGTGGCCTTATACTTTTTATATACAAGAGATCACATTTGCATTACTTCCTCAAGCAGTTTGCTTCAACAAATCTCAGTGGCCAAAACTCTGATATACAACAGTGTACAGCAGTGACCACCCCTAAAATTGTAAGTACAGCTAGTTTTCTAAATTTCTTCAGAAGCTGCAAGTCATATGGAGAACACCGAACAGCCAGCAGTAAATGCAAACAGCAAGGCTGTCAGTGAAAAAATCATACCTAAAGCACTACCCTTCAGTGCCTCATGTACGGGATTCTTCTAATGTATTGTTTTTCAAAGGAATATTTTGGCAATTAACATGATTTTGAAACGTTTCAAATATCAGTGTAAAGCAGAGGCATTTTTGCTCATTTAAGAGAGGTGGCAAACACTTACCATATTATTGGCCCAGGCAATTAAATGTCCTCTCCATTTTATATTTCTTATGTTTCCTTCCCCTTCATGTAAAACCGAAGGCTTCCATCTATTCATCCAGCCTCTCTCATATAGCAGCAACTATGAAGAAGCACAACAAGAAATATTTCTGTGACACAGTGCTGTATGTAAACAAAGAGGTTTTTTTGCTTCCTTATCTCTTACTCTGTTTGGATTCAAGGGTAGGGAGAAATACACACCTATCACAAAACAAAAGCAAATACAATCAAACATTTTCTTATAGTACATTTACACTGAGAATCTTACATACTAAAAAAATCAAGTTACTTTCATAGTTATATTAATCAGCAGCCCTCCTATCAAGTTTTTCTGAAGAATAGTGAGTATAATTATTTCCATTTTAAAGATAAAGCAATTAAGGCATTTGAGAACCTAAGTCTACAGCACTTGTGACAACACTTAAGAAAGCTAATAAAGAAACCAGGCTGTCTCACACCTATCCACTGATCTGGTGATAGGCTCCTTCTCTCCAAAAAGCTGGAGAGAGTAAAAAGTATCCCTTACGCCTGGGGTAGTCAAAATTATTGAAGACCTCCAAGTCTGAAGCCTTTTGCTTGGCCCCATATGGAACTACACAGCTTTCCATAGGGCTCTAGAGATGCTGTGCAGTCCCACACATGCAAACTGCACTGTACAACAAGAGCTGATGTGAGACTTGTGTGATGGGAGATCCCAGGTTCTGCAAATAAGGAAGGATTTTAGAATATCTAAAAAGCATAGAATACTTTTTAAAATACTTTGAACAGCAAAGAAAAACACTACTACATGCAGACAGTTTGCACAACAGTCCAACTCCTTTACCAATTCCTGTGCGGTTTCAGGATGTTATTTAATAGGATTATAACACAGAATCACTTCAAGCAACGCAAAGCACAGTGCTTGGAGGGACACATTAGTAAGGTACCAGTCCTGCCAACTTCTGCTCGAGTACACACGTGTATGGACACATACACAACCTGAACACCAGCTCACAAAATGCACAAGGACCATGAAGAGTTGTAAAATTACAACCTGCAAGGACCTAAATTGAGTGACTATGTTGCTACTGTTCGTACATGCTTTTTTACGCCAGGCTTTTCTCCATCACCCCTATTTGCATAAATGTGTCACAGAATCACAGAACCACTTAGGCTGGAAAAGACCTCCAAGATCACCTAGTCCAACCTATGACCTAACACTACCAAGTCCTCCACTAAACCATGTCACTAAGCTCTACATCTACACGTCTTTTGAATACCTCCAGGGATGGTGACTCAACCCCTTCCCTGGGCAGCCGTCAAATGATAAGACACTAATTGTTCAAAATAACATCTTTTAATGAAATAAGGGATTTTTAATGGCAATTACACAGACTGCTTATCTCTCCTAAAGCCACAAGATGGCACCAAAAGACAAATATTTTCTCCAAAAGTTTGAAGTAGTCACTATCTAGGATGGTCTCAAACTTTCGCATGAAGCGCGCTGCTGACATCAAGCTTCTCACTTAAACACATCTGGCCACTTTAACCCCACCCAAAATGACCCAGTGCCCTTCCCACAGCTGACATGAAGGACTCCCTTTTAGACAGTCTCAGGGATTTTTCCATTATTTCCATGAAATGCCTAGGCAACAAAACTCTGACAGAATATACTACTTTCTAGCAACTCTGTGCAAAAGCACGGAAACCAGGGGTAACATCTATGCTCCTAAGGCACTGCCAGAGGAATGTGCCGGAGCGGTCTGGCAGGTGGATGTGAAACACAGGAGCGGTACTCAGCCCAAACTAATTAGCTCCACTCAGAAGCTGAGGATGTTACTTAAAACTGAGTAAACTTGAAAATTACTTTTTTCTAGTTCACAAACTCCTAAGGAGAGGCTTGACAGAGAAAGAACTGCTACTCAGATGCTTCTTTCAGTACAGTCCGACAAAGACAGCAGCAAATACAAAGAATTTTCATTGAAGCTAAAGGACACTCAACCTTATAGCTTCAAGACAAAAGTATTTTCATCTCAAAACACACTTTACTACTTTATCTGCAATGGAATTATCTCCATTTTACTGATATATAATGTGATTTATTTAATATTTCTTACAACAATGACATCCGGAAACTGAAATACTGAACACACAACTTTGCTATGTGTTTTGGAACGGCCATCCACCGAATGCAGCTCTCTCAAAATAAGCAGCCTAATTTATTTCTTGGTCTTCCTTTCTGTCTTCCTAATGAAATATTTATTGCACCAGAAAGCCATTTAAAACTTCAATAGCAGCTAGACACATAACAAAAATCCACCATTCCTGGAGGGGTTCCTCCTATCACCTCCCTCTCTTTTCAGTAGGGGAAAATATTTTAGGGATTTCCCATAAATCCTGTATTTTGGCAGTCAGCATTCACTGTACTTATATTTCAACAGCAGCCACAAAATCACTTTCTTGTATTCTGTGCAACAGAGTTTATACTTTCCTCTTTTTGATTTGCTCTCGTAAATCTTTCTAGTTCTTTGTTACAATATAGTAGTGCTTAGAATGCACTTCCAGCATCTCTTGCATGTACCACAACATGGTAATACAGCTAAAACAAAATAAAATGAGCTTTGACTGCGAGGGTCCCCACCCACATTCCTTCAGAGTAGATTGAAATCTCCTTATATCTCACTACTAATTATTTTGTGGGTCTTCTTAACTGCTTGTGCTTGTCTATTGGATTATTGAGAAAAAAGACACATTGAAATGCATGAGACGAGGACGGTACAGGACACTTCCTGGTTTTAAGAACAAGTTAAAATAATTCTCTTGGATTAGTGAATACATCTCTCCGTATCTTTCACTACCAGGAGATTAAACTCCTCTGAGAGCTCAAAACTCTATTTGTAGAGTGCATCCACTAAAGAGAATAGACTAGTGCTTGAATTTAATGGAGCCTATCATGCAATTAGCATTAACACTAATTGCATGTAATCCCAGCCTTTAAACTATGTATAGGAATTCTCAGTGTTCTGAATAAAGAGGCCAATGACTGCAGCTTTGGTAGTATCAGTACAGTGAAATAATTCAATTTAATTTCATCCCACTACCAAATACTACCTTCAAAGCACTGAAATAAAAGATGCCTGTTCTCACACACTAAAAAGTTTCAAAGTACAAGACTTTTACTTAGCAGTGTGCACAGCATCATGTGTGCAAAGCATCTCTCTTCTACTCCACACAATCGCTTTGTTTCAACACAGTGCCTTCTCTGTAAAGAACTGTAGGACTTTCACTGAAGCAAAAGGCCGAGACTTCAATTTGCAGCTGAAGAGCCACCCTTCCTTTTCCTATGGGTGCACTGTTCAATTAATTTTCACATTCAACGAAATAAATACTAGGAAAAATATTTAGCTTGCCTTGTTCTTTGTTTGCCCGAGTGTGACGATGTGCCTACCTGTGGCATTTGTTCTGGGTTTTGGCACCTGTTTCACCAACTCTCTCCTCAGCCAGGCAAGATCACAAAAACCTAAAATGCTACTGCCATGGTTACAACTGATCACTATAGATATTTATTGTTTTAAGCATAAAAACAACATTACAAGCACAGCCAAGATTAACAGATATCTGAGAGTAACACAGAACAGCATGCCACATGAAGACTTACTGTTTAATCGTGCATCCCTAGGAAAATATATAGCAACAATAAAAAATTATCACTTCTGTGTGGAGCAGCAACAGACTGGATGAGTTCAAACGAGGCAGGGAATATTGTAAGCCTCAAGTTTTCTGCTGAAGATGGTTTTTCAAAATTTCATCACCAAACTGCTGTATAAGGGGCTGGGGTGTGGGTGGAGGGAGGGCAGGAGGTGCAGCACTGGAAGTGAAAGGAAACCAAGCACGAAGGCAGAGGCAGACAACAGCTCTGGGAAGTAAATGATGGCAGTGGTGAGATGCAACGCAGGAGCTACTGCTGTATAGTTCATGGGCAGAGAAGCCAGAAATTTTGAAGAGTTCAATACAAAAAAATGCCATAGGACTTTTATTAGGCTATACTTTTAATAACTCAACCACTACATTCCAGCTGTTGCCTATTCACAAATATCTACAGAATTAACACCTTCGAAAGCAAGTCCTGCAGCCTTGCAGGCAGAGACGCAAGCTCTCACACATTTCACATATTTAGATCCTCTTTGCTTACCACCTCAGGCAATAAGAAAAAGTTTTCTACACAGACTTTTGCAGAACACACAACTACAGATTACCTGCTCACAAGACTACAATCCATTCTTGCTTTACGCAAACAAAATTAGTCCGTTACAGCACAAGATTAATGTTTATCTTCTTTATTGTGAAAACGAAACCTCAGTTAAACACAACCACATAAGCTGCTTGTTAAGTAAATAAGACACCATAACACTACATATCAAAGTCTCATCTGTTGAATAATACAGAATACATCCAGGCATCATACATCATAGCACGCAAATGTCAGACCTGTACTATTGTGGCTTGCTTGCTTGCTGCTGCAGTTTGCTTCCTGTTTATGGTAAATTATCCAATGCATAGACAGCAATTGACATAGTATTTACTCCTTCCTCACTTAAACCGGACCTTTGAGTATTTACTGACTGACATTTTATAGCTTACAAAGCAATCTGCCTTTCTTGTCTGGTACTCTTCTACCCAACAAAATGCCCAACAGCTGACTATCTGCTTTCTAAAAATGGACTGTGCTGCAAACAGCATCCTGACAATTTAATAATTTGTCAAAGTAGTCCAACCAGTTATTATGAAGTACATATCATAGGGTTCAGAGGTAAAGGTCATCTACTTACTCACAAAGCAAAGTGCTTCTGCTGACACTAAAAAGCAGACAATTAAAAAAAAAAAAAATCTGGGACGTTCCCTGGCAGACTTCATTTTAACATACAAATCCCACTACCAGTAACAGCAGTTGCAGTTCCACAAGAATGCTGTTTCTCTTCCTGTTTGTGCACTGTTTGCAATCGCTACCCTTTTTCTGTGTACAACAGTGCTTCACCTGGAGTGGAAAAGGAATTTAGATCGTCTCATTTTGCCTCTCAGATGGGAGACAACGTGGGTCCTGCCCAGGCTTCTAACACTGAAATTTTACTTTCGATTTTTTTTAAATGAGAAATTTGCCCCAGGCAACACTAAATTCTCTCTGCTTTTATAACAGACAAAGAAAAGACTCTGATGTTCAACCATGGGCATCTATATGCTCAGATGCTAATTCTGAGAGGATAAATTCAACTTAAGTATGTTGACATAAGTATCTGCATTTGAAAACCAGTTCTTACAATATCCCTTCTCCAGCAACAGAAATACAGACCACACTAAAGATATGCTTTTAAATATTTCCACCATATATATATTAAATACATATATGATGTAGATATAGACACAGATATATATAAAGATGTAATTGCTTGCAGTCACAGCGTAAATTTTCAGTTTTATCTTGGTTCCCTAGCTCTTAAAATCCAGCTTAAATTGTTTCAGATTGGATACTCAAATCAACAGTTATTATGAAAAATGCATGCCCTAGGCATGCATCCTTTGAGATGCTGAATATCCTCCTCCCATACTGGCTTCAGTATTTGTCTGCTGAATTGTGCTGGGCCCCCCCTACCATGCTGGGTAGAAACCCCCTCAAAAAAAACTTAATTAACACAAATTCAGCAGAGTGACTCAATCACTCCAGAGGTTTCATTCTCCTAGGAACTTTACTACAAAAACCTTCATGTCTGGTTATTGATGTTAATTAACATCAAATAGGGAGTCTCTTTAATGCCTCTGCCAAGAAGGAAACCTCCAATTGTCCCGTTCTCCTAAGTTATCTTTACATAAGAGGTAGTAGCCAATACCTTTACTTTGGAACTGAAATATCCTTCAGTCTTCTCTCTTTGTTGGTTCAGCCTCTTTAACCCCCTGGATAAAATGGATACTCAGACTTTGCAATAATATTCATTTAGATGATGTGTTGGGAAAGACCAGCACTCTAATAGTTAAATAAAGAACACCTTGTTTTCAGCTTTACCACCCTCATTTTGTCGGCTTTTACCCTGTTATTTTTTAAGATTAGACCCTTTTTAAAAAGGTAGAAGGTTATGGCCTTCAATAGCACAGTATTTGTCTTTTCCCTTGCTTTGAAGCTCTACCGTCTGCTGCGGACAGGAATGCCCTGTTATTTACAATATACAGTATTATTATTTCAGGGTTACCATCATCTGCCAAGCCATCACAATGGTGCTGTAGTTAATTGCAGAGATAAGGTAGAGGGGAGCAAGGAAGTGCTTCTTTTTAGTATGGTACCTATTGCTTCTCACTGATATCACATCAACATTTCTATAATACCCACCATTTTTTCTAGGCACAGAATGCTCATTCATTGAAAAAATGGGGTGAAAACGCTTTTCCAGCCCAAAATAGAAGGCCATGATATTATTCCAAGCTTAATGGAAGTTCTTTACTTTTAAAAACAAGTGTTTTAATAAGCAAACAATATAAATTGGTTAATTAGCTCACAATACAGTTTAGAAAAATATGCTCTCAAAGGACTCCAGCACATGCCTAGCTAAGCAACTGTATAAACATATGCAAGGTAGAGTTAAACTTCCAGCAATCTGTAATGACCTAAGCAGTTACCCCAGGGAGCACCATTCTCAAGTCAGCTTTAGGTCAGGCTGCACTTCTAAGGCACAGCAAATCTCAGTACCACACAAGAGTTCGCACCGTTTCCAACCATCCACCTGCCTTTGGAACCGAGTAGCTGTAACACGCGTCCCCAAAGCACAACGCTTTGCTTCTCTCCCTCCCTCTCTCTTCTATTTATTTAGTTAGTTTTTAAAGACATCGTAGCTTGCCTTGAGCGTTGCAAAATGCTCTGCAGTGGGTCTTTGAATTGAAAAGCCTACTGCATATACATTTTATATTGTTGTGATGAGCTGTATTTTTCTCAAAAAAAAATTAGGGAGGTGGTAATTTACAGTTATAGCCCCCCCACCCCATTCACAGAAGTACCACAATTAAGGATCCTACTGAGGCAGATGTTTGTCTACAAAATTAATAAATTTAAGCAGATCTTTAAGTGCTTTCTTGATATGAGACAAAACACAGTATTAAAGTCAGGGGATGGGTGCAGTTCTTGCTTTCTGTGTGCATGCGTGCTTTGGCTCTCTGTTCTGTTTTACTGTAAACCAGCATGAAATTCAAGAAAGAAATCAAGACCATTCTTCTTGTATTCTGTGACAACAATGTTCATAACACAACTAGAGGAGTTTGAGTAAGTGACCAAATTCTTTTCTGGCTTGCTCCATTTATCTGCTCTAATGATCTTAACAAACAATTAAAAACAAATGAAAAAAAAAAAATGCTAATATACGTAATGTCACCATCTCTCAAAGTTACAAAACACAATAGCAGACCCCACAGTATTTGGGCACAGAGTTCGCATACTTCACACTAATTTTGCGAATGCAGCTCAGGTAAGGAGCCTATCATGAAAGCCTTAAGCAAAGTTTTTCTCTTAAGATTGATATAAACGAGGATATAGCCTTATTTCCACAGCAGCATCACAGCCTCAAATAGCTGTCTTCCCGCAGCTCCATTCTCACCGTCTCTGTGCAGGTGGGGCGAGGCAGGCAGCACGCCTCGCACCGCTGCTAGCTATCAGGCAGCTGAAGCCACCGTGTCCATACAAAAGCTAAAAACCGCAGAGACCTCAGGAGGCGAGCATCTTCTGCCTGAAGGAGCTGGAACAGCTACACAACCTATAGACATCAGGTGAGAGCTCGCAGGGCCGCAGCCTGAGGGGACGTGCTTCAGGCTCCCTTCTCCTGCCTCTTGCGGACCAGCTCCCCATTGCCTGCTGCCCCCACACAGCTCTTTGGCTTCATACTTAAGGAGAGGTATAAAGAGCAGGGATGTTCTTCAAGGCCTTTTTCTATTCAGAAAAAAAATCATCTTCGATAAATAGGTAGGTGGAATTTAACTTTCTGAATCTTCACAGAGCATTTTGTTGTTGCCATTACACAAGCAAACGTGCTCCTTTTGGAGGAAAGGAGAAAAGAGGAATGGTTTCTACCACAAGGCTAAAAGGTTTTATTTGTTGGTTTTATGTATCAATAAAATCAAATTACAGGCATCAAGGGACGTTTATTTCAATGCTAAATACCTTATGTTAAGATGTCAATTAAAGTTTTCCTGAAGCGGAAAGTTCCTCAGCAAAAAATGAATGCATTAAAAACAAGTATACCATTCCCCAGGGGACAGAATATAAAACAACCTGTCAAGTAATCAAAGATAACCAAAGAGAATGTGTTAACTCCCTGATGTTTTTTTCTGTTCGGCATCAGGTGAATGCAAGCTCTTTTACCACCTGACGGAGCCCCGTTCTATTAATTCCCTGCCTCTCTCTTTCCATACCACTTCTATCAGCACTAAAAAGCTTCACAAACTGGTGGCTGACAAAGACATACACTGACTATGCATTATTACAAGGACAACACCAGCTCCAACCAGCCTGCAAAAGCTGTCAAACATGCATGCTATTTACAAAACAAAAACCACAGGTATTCTTTGAAGCATACTGAACTGTTAATGAAAATTAAGTTGTATGCAGCATGAGAAGTCTATTTCTTACATGCTGGTAAGGAAGAGCCAGGGCATTCAGTTTAATGCATCTGCAGGTGAGGATTGTTCATCCTTAATTCATATGAGAAGGTAACAGGAAAATTCCATGAATTCAAGAAACTGTTCCAAATCAAACTTTTCATATTTGAACTGAAAATATGCAATGTGACACAACATACTTGTAGACCTGGAAACATCTGTACTCTGAAAGTCAGAATTACACCCTACACCAATAAAACACCATAATGCACGTATAAAATAGCAAACTCCCCAAATAGAAGACTTTGATTACACAGATACAAGTACTTAAAAAAAAAAAAAAAAAGTAGGAGCTCTACTCTATTCATAACTCTCCTGAATTACTAAAAAGACCAACATAACATTGTAAAAGATCAGTATTGAGGTCTAACTTCTGCTCCCACTTCAACAAATTAAAATGAACAAAGAAAGTCTGCCCTAGGAAATGCAAATTACTTTTTTTTCAGGCTAGGACAGAAGTATTTTTATTCTGAAGCTCTGCTTGTTGCAATATGTTTTTAACATAAGAAGTGTGTTACTTTTTTCCTGGAATTAATCTTAATTAAGCATGTGGTGCAATACAATGCATAAAGAGAAGGAAAAAGCAGAATTCTGTGTTCTAGGTGTTAAAAATCACAGATACAAGCCTTCTGAGCTATTTTTAGAAGACGTTTAAAGATAGCCTAATTTCTTCACGCTGGGACTGCTTACCTTTTTTCCTCCTGTTACAAACTGCTTGAAGTGGGATCTTACAAAATGAGGATGAACAGCAACAACCTGAGTATAAACAGGGGAAAAAAGAAGATTATGACTGAAATAAGAATTTACAGGGACCATTGCATCAATTTTTAAACTGGATAACCCTTTGCTAAATATCAAATATTACAGCTGAGTTCTGCCTCTGAAGTAGAGACCACTTCTTTCAGACATTTCAGTCTGTGTCTCAGTCCTACTTCTTTTTCCTAGAAAAAAAAGAAGATCCTCCATATTGTAGGGCATGTGACATGCTGGACACTGAGGCCGAACAACCACTTTTTCCCACAGCAGGCAGCAGAATTAGGTCCATGCAGCACAATTAGGTCCATGCAGCACAGGACCACTGCAAGCATTCCTCCAAGTGAGCCTTCTTTGGGACCTGCCTAGAGGACACATCCTGGCATTGCCACACGGCTGTCTCGCGTGTTGTTACACAGCTTAAACAGCCTTTTTACTTTGCCACACTAAGCACCTGCCTCACATTGTGACTGATCAGCTGGGTCTCGCATGTTGAATCACAGAGCCAAAAAATGGGCTCTGTGTTACATATCAAGCGTGGGAGATACAGCTGTAAGAGCTGCACGGCAGTAGGAGCCAAGTGAATTGCAAACGATGTGTGCGAGAGCTTAATGAGCTCATTCTTTTTCTCCCCTCCAACAGCAGATGCAAAAATGGAAGACCCCAAGCAGCAAAACGCAATAATTTGCACACATCACCTTTTCTCCCGCAAGAAATGCTTCTTGCTAAGAAAGCTAGATCTTCCCATATGCCTACTACAGACATTTTTTCAACAGCCATCCAGCCACACTTATCTCAACTAGAGTATAACTGAATTCTTCCCTTCACTGAGAGTACATCAGCATCGCCACCTATTGCTCTATCCCAGGATAAGTTTAACAGATATGAATTGGTTGCAAAATATTGACCTCACAGTTAGCAGAACCTTCAGAATTTATATCACAGATCTACAAAGAGAGAAATATGTTGAGACAGGTAACAGCTGAAACAGGACAATTTCTCTTTCACTTTGCCTTTTGTATTTCAAAAACTCAATAATACTTCTTACAAAACCTAGATCAGCTTTCTTCCTGCCTAACCAGATCAAAAGCTTTTATATTGAGATAGATAACTATTTTCTAGTGACTTGAATAACATTACAAGGAAGCAGTATTCTTCTCTCATTTAGATTCAGTGTGACCTTTCTGTTATTAAAGACAACAACAACACAATTACTAAAGACTAAAACAAGCACTTACTTTAATAGGACAGTCAAATGTTTCATGAAACTCTTCCGCTGAGTACAATCCAAACACCTGCACCTAATTTAAAACAACAACAAAAACATGTACCTAATAACCACTTGACAATTAAAGGTGAATGTAAAACACTAACAAGTAGAAGATTAACGTGAATGCCAACAGCTACTTCTTCATCCTGAAGTAAAAAGTCATATTTAACAATTCAGAGTTAATTGAGACATCTTCGACTTCTATTATGGCTTATCTCTAAATATTTCCAGCAGTGCAAAAGTACTTATTTGAATCTAACTTTTTTTTCTTTTCCTAAACACAAACACAGAAAAGACAAGTTCCTTTTGCTTTAGGCTGATCAAATGTGTTTAACAGATACTGATCTAGGTAAGGTATGAGCAACATAATAACATTCAGGGGAAGATAAATTAAAAACTCTTCCTTTCTGAGAAGGAACTGGAAGATTTTTTTCCCCTCCAAGCAATACAGGCTTTACATAAGAAAAAAGAAATTTGTGACAATAAAGCAAAACCAGCCTGAAACCCAAGTCCCGTACGTTTCTTGGCATTCTCTCCTCCTCCCAGGTGCATTCAGTGCTACTTTGTCTTATTCCATGACCACTGGGAATGTCTCTCTCTGAAGATTCCTCCCTTCTCATCTATGTTGATGTCTCAGTACATTTAACAGTCAGCACTGGAGTTGTAACCATAGGCCATCAGAATATCTATCAGAATTAATTCATCTCAAGAAGGCTCAACATGAATAAAAAAAAAAAGTAGGTTTTTATTGTCCAGAGAATTAAAAGATTTTTAAATGTTTTCTTCTCTTTATTTACACAATAGGTATAGAGGTATGAAGTAAAAGAAATATCATTAGACTTCTTAGATGCTCTGACCCCACAGTAGGGTTTCCTCAAGCTTTTTGCAAGTGCAACCCTCTTTTGGTGTAGTGTCTTCTCACGCAACGCTCCCTTCCCTGATTCTCACATGAAACAGTGACAGCTGATTTCCTCCACAGCTTAGGAGTAAAGTACGGCTGAAGACCGATGGCCAGGAATTAGTAATTGATTTACTAATTATGATTTCCACAAACAACAGTAAATAGTTTACTTTTACATTATGATTTCAAGAGGTTTGCACCCACTGCCAGAAGCTGTTGGAACAAAGTCACCACAGCAGGGATGGACACTGCTGGTGGGAAAAGGGAGGAAAAAGAGCATGCCGGGGAGTAGATCCGTGGAAAACTGCATCTGGCAGCAAATCTACTTTAGAAGGCACTTGCACAGGCTTAGTCATTCATCCTTAGTTTCTGCAAAAGGTAATCCCTTCAGCAATTCTGCTCTACATGTTTAACTAGTTGGACTAACTACGAGTTGGGCTAAGTAAAAGATCTAAATAATCTTTTAACTGTATCACCCCCCTCCCCCCGTGACTACTTGGGTTGGGAGGGATGGGGGACAGCTACAAAAAAAAAAAAAAAAGGGGGCAAAAATACAAAACAAAAAACACTAGAGAAACATCTGCAGAACAAAGCCAGTAAGTCTCAGTAATGGGCCACAGAAATAAAGCTTAATGGCTCTACAAAAAGATCAATTCAGCTATCAGAGGATGAGAACCCAGACAACCAAGGAGACAGAGTAAAAAGTTAGAGTCCAGGTAAACTACAAGAGGAACTAAACCATGGGCAAGGAACTAAGCCGTCCTCAGATCGGCTCGAAGTTTGGCAGTCTCGGTAAAGCTAAAACCACCTCACAACACCTCATCTCCCTTTCAAGCTCGTCTCCTGGATACATTTCCTAAGCAGCATTATCAGCTCTGTCCATTACTCATTAGTGAATATACAGTCTAACAACATGCTTTACAAATACTGCCACATGCACGGTGTAGGGCTGAGCTACTGCTCCAAAGGATTGGAAAATCAATATTTGGAGACAGCGAGATGCATTGCAAAGCTGTGATTATGTAAGCCAACCAAAGGGTTATATTTGAGTTGGGCCTGGCTGTAAGCCTAGAAAACCTTCGGGCTGATGTCTAGAGGATTTTGTTTTCTGTGTTTTTGTTTTCATCAGTTGGCACAGTATATCCAATGTAACAGACAAAACAAAATAAGGTACAGAGGAAAGAGAAAATAAGAGGAAAGAAAGGAGGAAGAAAGCTAATAAAAATGGTTAAAACGCAAGTCTAGAAATTCCATGACAGCAACATTCTCAAAAACAACAAAAACATCTCTTGAATTAAAAACAATTAACCAAAATTAACATTGGCAACGGTGCCTTCAACGTTTTCATAACGCTGCATCAAACGTGGCAATAAGATGTTTCTTTAAGAGTTTGAAAACAAAATGGAGCCAGTTAACTAAAAAGGAAAAAACAACTCAGCATAAAATACATGTTATCATGTTTACTCTAGGGACACCATATAACAGTTTATTACTTCTTAATGTCTTTTATTCTTCAGAGAGAAAGTGATTCTTTCGATATTACAAAGCTATATTGGATTTATCTATTTCTACTTTCTATCCCCACTCAGCTCATGATGTTTTTAGGTAGCTGGAAAAAGGATTTCATGATGCGAGCCCGCTGTATTTTGCCAGTCCTCTCCAATTTTAAATATCCAGGATTCACCACTCCCATGCATCCAGACTTAGCTGTTTCTTTGGTTCCACATGTGGAAGAAGCAGCCAACCTTTTGGTGGTCAAAATGAATGAATACAACACAGTCTATCTGAGCCACATTTTTTGAAAAATGTGGAATTTAATACTTCATGAATATTCTTAATGTAAATGTTGTTGTAGTAAACATGACACTAAAACATGTAAACACGTGGGTTTTCAGTATACTTTATGCTTCTTTGTATAAAAAGTTCCAAGTCAATAAAGATACAAGTTATATTACCATTCTGTAATGACATAGGGGAGCTTTTGCAAAACGGGAAGTCAGACCCAGGTTCTTCAAGATAGTATAGAAGCAGGCAAATATCTAACCTAAAAAAAAATACCACAGTTCTGAAGCTGCAAGTGTGCTTCCCCTTCTATTTATTCCAGCACCAGAATTTTCCTCTTATATCCTCATATTTCAACACCTGGCCATTGTCCCCATCCAGTGGCCACACCAAAGAGGTGGTGGTGGTTTTGACTTCTGTTGCTTTCCATGAGATGATGACCAGCCACTGAGAATCCATTGGCAAGGAACATTTTCAAACAACAAAACTTGCAGCATGGAAAACCTGCAAGTGGTTCCCAAAGCAACTGGAAGCATATGAAATGCAGGTGGCAGGTTTTGACATTAGATCTGGATGCTGACTGACGAGAAGAGGGTTAGAGAATTGCACTGTACTGCTATGCCACCCTCAGTCAACATAGTTAATCCAAATCTAGTTTGAGAGTGTGAAAAGAAAGAAAAAAGTAGTAAAATAAAATGAATACAGCAGAACAGATATGAGAAAGAGGCATCGAGCCTTCCTTCGAGAAGACAAATGGTTTCCATCTCCCTCATGTTGGATTCACTCTGATATGGGAAAATGCACTCCCTGACTAGTGCAAGAAGATTTTGCAGCCGCCTAGAGGACACATCTTCACTAATTCATAGAAAATGCATGTATCAACCTAGGCGTTATTATCCTACCCTTTTTGTTGTTGTTTGTTTGAAACCAATTTAACAAAACCAACCTGTCCCCCCCACCCCAAGGATTTCACTATTTCTACTTATTTATCTGAGCTAATGATAATCTTGCAACCACTTGTACAAGTGTTTAACTTCTTACAATACAAACACATTCACTGTGGTAAGGAAAGATACACTGAGTGTGAAGTTACACTTTTCCTATGACCAAGAACGTTGAAATGCTACATTATCTGGCTGGGAATTTCTGCCATTTTCTTATACAGCAGCACAACATACAAGTATGTGTTTTCATCCACTCTTTGGGTGGGTTCTTTCATAAAGACACACTTTTCTGAGTTAAGTCAAAAGCTTAACTTCTAAAACACCCAGATCTTTTAAGTCTCCAGTGTACAATTTGGTGAGGTTGCAATGCCCCTGGCCTTCATGAACACAAGTGTGATTCATATAGCACTCGTGTTACTCCAACCCTGTGTCAAAAACATTATCAGAATTAGCTCTAGCTTGGGAAACAAAGTTTAGATTGCCTTGTATAGCGTATAATGTCACCTACTGGATCCACAATAGCTATTTCACTAAATGAAGGCAGATTCATCATTTGAAGTAATGGAGTTTTGTCCTTTTCAAATACAGCCATAACAGAATAGGGATAATGAATTTCTGAACATTTCTGCAATCAAATGCATATTTTTAACATTAATGTATTATATAAAAAAATTGTGTGGCTTGCAGTCTCACTGCAACATATATATTTCAAGCCAGTAATTCACAGTCATATCTAAGGAGTCCTTACAGCAAGTGCTTGTTCCCCCACACCGTTCAAAACACCCAAACCACCAATGCTAGCTCAATGTTTTTTATTACTGTGCACAATTACTGACCCTTCCCTTATCTTGCTAAGACAATTAGGATGCTCTTGCTGTGTTTCTCACAGGCTGTAAAATTCTACAACCCACTTTGATAGGCGCTAGTATCCCAATTACTGTGTCAAGATACTGACATCAAGAGATCTCTGAGAAACAAAAGGCTTGGATACATAAACTGGCTCTCTGCCTGTTGCAGAAAAAAAAACACCTATTTGGAAGGGAAAAAAAACTTCAAGTGCATACAGTCTAACGGGTTGTTTCCCCATTTTGCCTACCGCAAGACTCAATTTTAGTTTTAATTTATACAACTTATACAGAATGGGATAGATCCATTAGGATCACCAACATTCCTTCTCCCCCCAGATCTACTCTTTAAGAAATGTTCTACTCAGGAAGTCAGGTGGATATTGAGAAATCATTTAAATGATTTTTAATGCACTACATTTGTATATGACCATTATATTCAAAAAAAGAAGCTTAAAAACACCCTGTGCATTAGAATTTTATCATTGCAAACCAACATTAGAAAAGACTGCCATCGACTTAAAAACAAAAAAGACATTCTTATAAGTGGAAAATCAATCACTAAAACCACTAAATGTCACAGCTCAACATTCCAGAGAAGCACTGATAATTGTTAGTTATACACTGCACAAATGATATATGTCCTCAGTCAAGGAAGTAGGTGCCAGTTTTTTAGGAAACTGTACATATATTGATTTTACATTTATTTAATGTGGCTGTTGTAAGACACTTTATTCTTCTGATAAACTATGATTGCTTATCAAAAGATTCTATAATTCAAGAGAAACATTCATAACGTGTGTGAAAATGAAAACCACCAGCCCACAGAAATCATGCCCACAAAATCCAATTTTGTGGATTTATAGCAGAAAGGCATTAAACTACTGTCTTGCAGGAACAGCAGACTAGTCACTGAAGTATAACTGGCACAGCAGTAATGATTAAGGTGACGTGTCCTCCTGCCACAGCTGTTAATCAGCTTAATACCAGTTACATTATTGACATTCTTGTAATTACTTTTCCTATAGCATATTTGTGCAAAATATATTTGACTTTAATTTTGAGTATTCAAAGGTGAGCCCAGTTCTCAAAATGGATGGTCAAACTGGCGCTAAATGCAGGAATTAACTCCACAGGTATCGCAATTATCTCAGGTTTAATATTTAAGACTGCCTTTTTCCTCATTAAAGACATGAATGGATTAGTTGTACCTTGCCATCTTCTGAGCAAACACCCATGTGTTCTCCACTTTCATCCAGACTGATCTGATTTATCTTCACTGGGCTCTAGAGAAAGAAAAGAAAAAAGAAAAAGAAAAAAAGACTTTTAAAGTTACCTCAGCAATCATATGCTTTAACACCCTCTATACTTTCTCAGATTTATGTATGAAAGGTTGTACAATGTTTAGTTGCACAAATCCAAAAAAAACACGGAATAGGTCTTTCTCCAACCATGCCAAAACACAGCCTTCTTTCCAGCCTTTGCATGACCCAGAAACCTGACATTTTTTGCAGTTACCTGCCTCAGAGGTCTGGAGCCCTCACGAAGGGCCAGGCTTCCAGTACTGGAGCATCTGAGCCTGCGCACCACGGCTATTCATTAAGAACCTCTCCCGCTATCAAAACTCAGCATAAAACATGCTGACATCACAGGCATCAAAGCAACCGAAAATTCTTCTGGTTTGGTCTGATGGCTGTACTGGTAATTATTTCTTCCTGCAAATCCTTTCTCTGGCTTTCATTTTTGCCTCTAATAGTGTTTTCAGAAGCTAGTATTAGAAGGTATTGAAGTGCAACATAGTTGTACTCAGAGAAATATTGAGAAAAGCCTCAAGACTGTACCAATTTAATAAATTTTCATTTTCCCTACCCATTGAAGATATTCTTTTACTTCTATCCTGCAGGGTTATACAGCCTGTTACTGTTTACTTTAGCTTAAACATCCATCCTTAAGTACTGAGGACTAACATAACGTTATTTGGGTAATGCTATGCATATGCTCTCATGTATAAAAAACCTTCAATTATATTCAATATCAAGAACCTTCTTATGTATCATGATTCTGATTTCACCCTCCATAAGAAATCATCATCTCAAGCATCATTGAAGGATCCTTACCCAAGTCAGTCTCTCTTAGATATTTAAGAACAACTTTTCATACTCTTAAAAAATTTTGAACAGATGGCACCACAAAACAGATCACTACTGCGATTCTGAGCATGATAAAGAGAAATTCATTGTATGTTTTTGTGAAAAGAGAGTCACTAGAACAGTGCTGGAGTCATGGGGTCACATTAGATGTTACATGTGCGCCTAAAATATCACAAGTCCTTATATATGCTATGACAGTTGGAATTACACCACCATAAAAAGTTACATAAAAACACACTGTCCAAACGAACAGCTTACAGTGGATAAAACTGAGGTCTTCTAAGAGTCTTTGGAAAGCTTTACCCCATGTGTCTTTCACATGCACACACGAAATATAGCTCAAGGAAATGAAGTTTTCCTTACCTCCCCCTTCAAAAAAAAAAAAAAACCAACAGCATTTGCTTAAATTATATTTTCATTTTCTAAAATCTTCCTCACCGAGGTTGAACAACTGCACCTTGCATTGCAGCAGTTTGCCCAGTGAGTTGGGAAAAGGATGCTGCCAGCCCTTTTGCTTTCCTGTTTCCTTACACGCAGAAGACATCACTCTTGGTCTCGCTCTGTGTCACCACAGAGTGCTACATGGAAATACCGCAACTGCTGCCTATCACAACATGGTCCTTCCACCTTGTGTTGTCTGCCAAAAAGCGCACTGCCAAGGAAGTCAGCAACCCAACTTTCCTTGATTTATGTGCTCCAGCTGTATTTTCATCTGCCACAGGGCGGATATGCTGACTCGTTGTGTTTCAAAACCAGAAGCGAGCACAACCCAGGTCGTGTAGACAGCTGGTGCACATTCCTCCTGACACATTTCGGGGTGTCAGCTGAGGAGCACAGCTCAAGCCCACCGGCCTGCTGGTGTGGTCAATGTCCTCATGAAAGCTCTGATTCTCAGATGCTACACACACACCTGGCTAATTCCAGGGTTGGAGAATACTGAATAAGGCAAGAAATGTCAGTTGTCACTCACTTTCTAGAAGCTTCATAAAAACTGCCAGCACACACTTTTATTTCTGCTTTACCTTGAAAATGCCTTTCTAAATTTCTGGTTTGCTCATTAAGGTGCCAGACAAGATTTTTGTCTCTGCTGGGGGGGAGCGGGGATGGGGACAAACACCC
>VXAA01003753.1:423685-486753 GCA_013399115.1 Anseranas semipalmata | reverse complement strand
TCCCCCATACAATGAGAAAACACCTCCGTCCCTCTAAAAGGAGCAGCACAGAAGGTTCAACTGAACTCATCATGTGGCACAGTTTTTGTTCTGAGAGGTATCTAAGTTGCCGTTGCCACAACTTTCTCACAAAGGTTCTCTTCTTTTATTACTTTGCAATTGGAAAGGCAAAAAGTCCATCCTGCATAGCACCACCCTGACATAGGGTCATACACTAAGTTACAGCATTCAGTCAGCCCTTTTCTCCTCATCTCTCCAGGGCCTGAAACCTGCCATCAGGGCTTGCAGGACAGCAACAGCAGATCTAGCAGCACTCCTTCAATGGGCAAGAAAGCCCAAGACAAAAAGAAACAAAATAAGATACACCAGAAGAGCCAACAGCTCAGCCCTAAAGTCCACACTGTTCCCATTGTGCTGGTAAAGGGCTTTGATAAAGTTTGATGCTCAAAAAATGAAGTGCAGGAAGTAGGCCAGGTAGACTATGCAAGTTATCTTGGCATAAAAGGTAAAGCTCAAGAGCAGGATGATAGACTTCATCTATCACGTTGCTGTTTGGAAGCCACGTTGCACACTTTGGAGATGAAATGTGTGATTGTGCTCGGGTAACTCAACGGTGCCTCACAAGGCAAAACTTTACCACATACACATGCAGCGTACTGTGCGTGGGGGAAAGGAACATTATTTCACTGTATGTGCATTTCTCACATTCAAAATCGCATGCAATACTTCAGAACTGTTTCTTAAGTTTGTTAAGTAGAAATTAAGTAACTATGGTATTTCATGACACTGTATATAAACTGGCAACTTGTTACAAGCCTTCTGCATGCCCAGTACTTCTAGCAGTTCTTTTTAACCTTTCCTTTCTCCACTTCCTTCCCCAGCATTTTTTTCCCTTGTTGTCTGCACTGTACACACAGAGGACACTCAGGGATGACAAATTCATCTAAAAGCAGAGCCGCTCACTTACACAAACTTCCAGCTAATTTCCAACAGAAGACACTATTCTAGATGATGTACACAAGGTAAAGCAATCATGGAGTCATTTTTTTCATAGCTCAAGCTGAATTGGCACTGTTGGCTAGCAGCTTGTTCACTGACTTTACCAGTCAGAGCTTTCCACGGAGCTCAGAAAGTGATGATAGACCATGGACTCAAATACAGTCAAGTCTGAATATTAAATGCATTTTACAGTAAAGTTCTAGCAAGGTGAAGAACTACCAATGCCAGGAACTTCTAGTTTGGCACTGAGTAACAATCGAGGCTGTAATTTCCAGAATTATATTCCAGAGGAAAGCCATCTGAGATATGTACATAAAGCTATCCAGAAAATCAGAAATAAGAGACCACTGATAAAGTTAGTACATTATGTAAATCCAAGGTGCTTCTTCTAGAATCAGCTCCAACTCATCTATTCAGATTAGTTATTTTTACAAATACGTGGCTGTGTGCCAGCCAGCAAAGCTACTCACCATTTCAAAATTAGTCATACTTATATCCCGTCAACAGTTTGTAGATAATTTTGAGATTTCAGAAAAGAGAAGCACAGACAATTTTGTGGCTTCCCCTTTCTCTCTTTAACTTCTATATAGATATATAAATGTGTGTGTGTGTGTGTCTATTTAAAAAAAAAAATTAAATGTTACTAACTCAGCCATGGAGTTACAACTCTCTTTCCCTTGTGTTTTTTTAAACCTTATTCCAGCTGTCCCACTGAAGAGTTTAATTTGCCTGTCAAAAGAAATAGGTTTGGTTTTTAAAACATAGAGAATAAACACCCTTCCTGCAGCATCCACCTGCATAGGTAGACAAAGTAAGAAGAATCGCTCAAGGTTAGAGAGGACACACATAGCCACTAACTCACTGCAATCTGGAGGACTGATCATTTGATACANCCAAATTTATAGGCATATTTTTTTAAAAAAAATAAGAATTACAACAGTAAGGTCAAAGCATTAATCCAAAAACTAAGAAAATCTCATTCATGTAGGTATTATTCAATTAATAAATACGATCGAATCTCAAATCCTACACCATTAAAACATAGACACCTGCATATAAAATTTTGAGGAAATCGCTAACAATTATTTAATTAGCATATTGGGTAATATTTTTTTAACCTAATCAGGACTCCTAGCTTTAGGCCAACCAAGGAGAAAAAACAACAACAACTTCTTTTTAGTCACAAGGATACTTACAGGACTGAATAAGTAGTTGTAACACACACAGTATCTATAAATCGACATGACTCAAGTCTGGCAATAAGGAGGATCCTGCTAGTTAGGAAGGGAGATACACTGAAATGATTAACCTGAGAACAGCTTCTGAATTTCATAAAGTGTGGAAGTTCTGGCAAAGGAGGAAGAAATGCCTTCAGCTGAATTTCCATTAGCTGCAGTTTTCCTTCTGATGGAGACATGTTTGGAATTCTCGACAACATAAGTAAGTTTGACTGTGCAAAATCAATAATGTCAAGCTGACACTATAGAACAAAAAAATGTTACCTTAATGGAAGAAAGAAAAGTTTAGGGAGAGGGAAAAAGAGCTGGCAAGGATCTTGCTCAAATAGATCTACATACAGCCTTTTGCAAAATCCTAAATTTAAAGGAAAGGGAAATTGAGTATCTACCAACAAATGTACCTCATGTGCTAATCAATTACCTAATGTAAAAATGCTTGAAATAAACGCACTTAGTATGGATTATGTCAGCTCTTCAATTAGGACTAAATTCACGGCCACTCAGAAAGCTTCTTTTAATTGTGTTCTTTGTGGCAACTCCTTCTCCCCTGACACTCATCATCAACCCACCTTATACTATCAGTCCCCCAACAGTGAACCTGAGAAATCAATCTGCTAATGTATAATTTGTAAAGCTCCTCTGACTAACAAATGGATAATTGATTCTTTCACAAATGCTGCATCCCAATGGATATGAACTGGATGAACAAGAAACTTAAGACTGGATTTCACTCCAATTCTGTGAGAAATGCAATATTTACAAGCTAGGAATCTAAACGTTTTAATAGTTGCCTGTGACTTCATGCCTTTTAGCCACGGTTAGCAGGCAAGCAACAAACACATTAAGAGTGTGAAAAGCAAAGCAGTGTTTGATCATACTTGCTGCAAAGCTCATTCTACTTCAAGAGGTTCCCAATGCTAATACAACCCGTTTATGTAGCGTTTTCATCCACTCTTTAAGAAGAATTTTCAAGAACTTTCCCTAAATTAACCCAAAGATTTTTAATTATCTCTCTATGCACATGCATGCATAAATACTTAACCCACAGGAGAAAATCATCCATAAGTCTTTTTTGCTACATTATGTTCTTATCATTCTTGATTTACCTAACCACTCTGTAGCCACTCTTCACACTACAGGAAAATTGTATGTATAGAGTTTAAATTGCAATAAAAATAAAAAAAATAAAACAAACCTGTCTTCTACAAATGCCTATTTTTCACTTATTCACGTGTTTCCATCTACATGACATTCACATAAACAAACATGTAGAACTCTAGTGTTCAGCAATAAAACTCCACTTTTTAAAATGTTAATCCACTGGAATATGGACTACTACTTTTTATGTTTGTATTGCTTCCACCATGAAAATGGTGGAAATACTTTTTTCCAATGGAAACAATTGCTTCTACCACAGAAGTCTGCTGTCACATGCTGATTTGTAAACAAACTGCCTTACTTATTGTCATGACTAAGCCAAGATGCTCTAGTATAAGCCTTGCACTAGCAGGATGAGGAACTTGCTCTGAATAGAGCCCCGATTCTTCAGCTTTTACATCCCTAAATTAGATGTTCTATACACCAATGAATTATGAGAAACAATGTTGTTAAGACTATTGAAAAAAACTAGGCAAGTACTGAATATTCTCTTTCTCCAAGGGTCTCTTTCCAATTTGAAATGATAACCTCAGTCCACCTAGAAGAAAGCCTAATTTAACTAAATGGCC
The DNA here is from genome assembly GCA_013399115.1 of Anseranas semipalmata. Classification (NCBI taxonomy): domain Eukaryota; kingdom Metazoa; phylum Chordata; class Aves; order Anseriformes; family Anseranatidae; genus Anseranas; species Anseranas semipalmata. The sequence continues at coordinate 482,789 of VXAA01003753.1, read as the reverse complement.
AAAAAAGTTCTGCTTTCAGCGTCTTTTCATTTTGGGAAGTGAGAAGAGGTGACAGGAAATAAAGCAAACAGTTGAAGACACTCTCAATATTTAATAAATACTACAGTGCTGTACTGACTTATGCATAGTTCGCATATTTGTAGAGTTTTACTGACACAACAGAGGTAAAAGCAACCCAGAAAAGCAAATTCTGATGCTATATCATGGTTTATATGTAACTTGGTAGAAGTACGTATATACCTATGCACATACACCCATCTCAGAAAAATAATGTAGCAAAATAGAGGTCTAAATTGAAAAGGCATCTTTAAAAGTTACAGAATAAGCTGTTCACCACTGCCTCCAATAGAAAGAGCATGTTGTGAATTTACGATACGAACTTTCACTTGATGAAAATGTACTAATATCCACACCAAAGAGGTTCTGTTCAGCAATACTGGTAGTATTCTGGTAAGTAAGTCAGGATTCCTGCTCCAGTGCTTTTCCTACAACACTCTTGAACCTGTCATTCTCCAAATGAAAAATGGGAGATTATATTGGTTAGACGAAAAGGGAGGGGGGAAGGCTGGGGAGAGTGACAAGGTCTGGGACACAGAACAATAACAACATTAACTTTTATTTTGTCTGCGAGAAGGCAAACCTTGCCTACAAAAAAGAAAGATCTCAAAAGCTTGTCAAAATCTAAGGGAATATGAGGACAAGGAATCTCTGATATATGGTCTGAGAAGGTGAGAAAGACCAAAAAGCCTACAGTGATTTCAATATTTTCCACATCAGTAAATCCCTTAATCTTGTTTGTCAACTACAGGGACTAAGCAAAAATACATCCAAAGAGTAAAATTAACAAGGGATCTCCCTAAACCAGTAGCAGTTGCTAAATAATCAGAATGCTTGTCTAGGCATGATGGAGCTATGATTGAAAACAAATCTGTACTGAAAGCCTACACCCCTTCCTAGCCACATTTAACTGTTAGCTAATTCCTGACAGATCCAAACTAGAATCTCTTTTCTCTTAAAACACTGGTGTGTAAAGCTACATCCTCCTGGGAGCTCTGTGCCACAGTAAACAAATTACTCCTTTTTCCTCCTCTCCCCAGGTCTCCTCACCATCCACTATGTAACTGCAGGGCCTCAAAGATGAAATGTCCTAAGCCTGCCTCTACTTGGCTGTTGCTGTCTCTGTATTAAAGCATCTAAGAATATTTAACAATATTCCCCATTACATACTTATGGGGAGGGTTAAAGTAAGGGCTGAGGCTGGGGTCTGAGTAAGGGCTGCAGGTGATGACTACTTATACCTGCTTTAGAAAACCCAGCACATGGTGGGAGAAGACTATTCCATGCAATCTGGAGGTTCACCTCACTGATTTCTCTAACGGCTTTCTTTTCAGAACAGGTCCACAGGCACAGTGAACTTGGAGAATTCATCATGGAACATTAGTTTCCACACAGGTTACTGCATTAAAAATTGGGCTTTGGAGAACAATCAAAAAAAAAACCAAAAAACACGTATCTAAATCTCTGAGGATCAAACTTAGTGGGACGCTTTCATAGGCTGTTTTTAATAGAATAACACCAACAATGTCATTAATGCACTTAACAGGATTTTGTAGAATTCTGTCCCCCAGAAGTGGGAAGTAGGAGATTTTTCTCCATTTCTTGATAAACCACAATTCAAAGAAGTGACAGATGAGAGAGGCCAACCAGGTCATACAGTGCATGTTCTTGTCAGGACAGGTTTGCTTTAGAGATTATTTTCCTAGTGCTTTGACCAAACAACATCTAAAGAAGCAATGAGGATCTTGACTATTCTTCTCAGGGGTCATTCACTGTTTTGCCAGCATCACTTCCAGGAAGGTTTTCACAACAGCCATGACAATCATCCCCCTCCATGACATAACACAGAACAGAGGACATGACCACATGGAGACTAGCATCTCTGCTTCTCCATACATCCATTACAAAGCCATTATTCTCTCCACAGCTACATAGTTTTCTTCCTTCTATCAGCTCCTGCAATGAAAAAATGCACTAAGTAATTTTTCCAGTTATTTTAGCCTGACAACCATTCTACTGTAGATGATGATCTCAGTCCAGTATCTACTGAAATCAGTGAAAAAGATCTCCCACTGACTGAATCACAGAACACAAATATTATAAGGGAAGAACTCCCTTTACTAGCTGAAAAAGACACAGCTAGTCATATTCTTGGCACTGTTGAATATTATACTGGGTGATCAATGCTGAAGCTCAGCCAATAGCTAAAACTAAAGTGACATTTTTCCATGTTGATAACATCGAGTTATCAACACTTCTACAGATTGGTGTAAGTCAGAGCTGTCTGAAAGAATAAATACATTTCCCGATTACTGAAAGCATTCTATTCTCTTCGGACACCAACTCTGAAACTTCCTTTATTTGCAATTGTATCATTTGAGAAAGTCTCACAAACCTGTCAGAGAGATCCTCAACAATGATCAATTTGGGGTTTTGGATTCTTGACAGGATCCTAAAAAAATCTGCAAATCAAAAAGATAGGGGGAGAGGGAGGAAAGTACTCACACAAGTAGAAACTATGAATCTTGAAGTGCACTGTAACTTACTATAAGTGGTGAATCATATGCAGTATTCTCACTGTGGCAGTAAGATAGGGAAAGCTAAACGTGAAGATGAATTGATCCTGTGCAACTTCCCCAAGGCATTTGCATATAAAGAGGCTCTATTTCAATACCAGCAAGTGTAGACATCCTTGCTTATAATAAACTTTATTTAATGTAGATCAAAAAAAGCAAGCATATTCATTCATTCTTCCATCTTTATACTGCTCACATTTCAAAGTTCCTATCTTCAAGAATTGCCAAGGCCTGCAGCAACTACAGATTTCTGAGTCAGGGTTACAATGGTAAATACAAAAGCACCAGATTTCTAAAAATTCTTATACTTTTATTTATTTCTCAGCACCACAGGACCCTGAGTGGAACTAGCTTTCTCAGCAATGTCACAGTGGAGATGATCAGCTTTAAAGTAGCTACTTTTGTCAACAACGAATCTGAGGGTATTAATACCCAAGACCAGTCAAATCTGGACTGTCCACATTTAGCATTCCATTAGGAGTTCAATAAACAAGTGCTATATACTGTCACCTCTTTTAAAGCAAGTAACTCTCATCCTTTAGATGTGAATCTTCATTAGATTTACAAAGTTCATTATCAACATATCTTACCCCCTATGGGAAAAAACGTCTTAGTTTTGCCTTCATGTTTCGTTCATCATATTATGCCCCTGTTATGTCATTCTATGTTTTAAATAGTGCTGTTTTTATTGTTAACAGAAACAAAGGGCTGTAGCTCTATCATTAATGTCAACTTGTATAAAAAACATTGTCCTCCAGAACTCAGTTGCTTTGGACTTTCTAACTACGAAAACATTTTCTAATGCAAATAATATTTTATTAATGACAGAACTCTGAATAATTCTGACAAGCAAACTGCTATTATTTCTTATATGTGTACACAAGTGCCTGCCTTCAGTGTACACGGAAATGTCATTCAGGTGTAATATGCCATTTAACAAAAGGAAAACAGCTCTAGGAATCAGCAGTATACTAGCTCCTTCGAAGGCAAGCCTTTCCAAATCCTCCCTATGCTTTTAAAGGTTGTAAGGATCTAGAAAATGCAGCTGTGCTACCTGAAACTAGCTGTTTCATTGCTGCTAATAAAAACTCTACAGCAAGTTGGCCCAGCAGTCCAGCTGCATATCAGCAAAGAGCATTTGGGGTGGGTATGAGACAGATGTGGCATAATATGTTTCTTAGATGACTGGAAAAGGAATAAGCAAATCACTGAACATATGCCTTGTGCCAGTAAACATCACCTGGTCAAACTTGCTGAAGTTCCCAGCAGGGCATGGACATCCCCAGTGGCTGAGAGTCTGAGGTTCCTTCCAAGCAGTAACAGAGAGAACAACTTAGTCTTGCCAGGGACTAAGCCTCTGGAAAGCACAGAAAAGTATAAATGTCCTGTATTTCACAGTTTGAAATATGCTGGGACTCTTTTGAGGGGTTTTGTTTTAGGAGCTGTAAAATAATCTCTAGTAAAATAATACTCTGTTTAAATCAGATATGAAAATAATAGTACTGTGCATGGTTATGCCTGTCAAATTAGAAACTATGCTTCTGTGCTATTCTTAAAAGCAAATTAACTTTGCTGCTTAATTGTCAAATTATGGTGTATAGGGAAATTTAAAACAAAAAAAACAGTAATAGTTGAAAGAAACTAAATTTTCTAAATAATCACAAGATGCAGCGTACATTCAAGCAACAAATGTTACCAAACCAGAATGGTGAAAGAGTTAGGACAAAAATAAAAAACAAACAAAAAAGAACTATTTTTGTGGTTGATGTTTCTGCATAATGTCACAAGTAATTTTGTTTGAAAATGCCACATGTAAATTCACTTTGCAGAATTACAGTAGGCCCTTTACTTGATCTTTCACAAAAATAGATTCAGAGTTCCTACAAGGTCTGATGAAAAAAATCAAAAATACATTGAAAACGTTGCCCTTTGGTTGACCAACAGTGCTATATTAAATACTATAGTATTAACATTCTTCATGTCTAGCATTCTCCCATAATGAGGTATTTTTCCCCTACAATTTTCCAGATTTCAAGACTTCTTTGAGAAAACCCACCGAACAGGATAGAATCCTACTAAGTCAATAGAAACTTGACTCGTTTGCTATCTCTAGATGACTGTGACAAAACAGTAACAGCCTTTTACCTCATTAAGGAGTGACATTAACAAACTCTTTCTGAAATCAGTGACACTGAGGAGGGCTTCTAAGGTACCTGAACGTAGTACCTTAAGAGTTGGTCATGAAATATGACTGACAGGCAACAGGATATCCACTCTGAAGAAAAGCAGTTGATATTAGAGAACAAAAAGGAAACTTCTTCCTATGCTTTTGTGTCAAAAAATAGAGGAAAACAACATGCATTTGAAGAGTAATGAAGTTATACAAAGATATTCAGCCTAAGGATGGGATTGACATCCTTCTCAAAAGGAATTTATATGGGCAACACAGCTGCTAGTGAAAAGTCAAAAAGAGGGAAGAAATGACTACAGTCCCAGAAACAGCTGATAAAGTATACAAGCTTTATACTTTTAATAGAAATTAATTAAATCTACAGCATATATGTTACTGTTTGTGACTGCACAAGCCCAAGTTTGACTTGTATGAGCTAACCTCATTTAAGAAACAAATGTCTGGACCATGCAAGATCTTCTGTAGCTGAACCCATACTCCCAATTAAACTTTCTACATTACTCTGCACTAAGCTACAGAGTTGTTACAAGCTACAAGCCTGAAAGAATAATTGAAGGAAATGGCTATCTTTTCTTCAGTTTTGAGCTTATAACAATTAACAATACATGATACTATGACTGTTCAAAACTCTGTATTTCATCCAGACTCCAAGCAATATTTCAAGTAATAACGACTACTTTCCACATCAATCTGATCTATTCATTCAAGTAAAAATTTAACCAGCACTCTGCTCAATGGAAGTGGGATACAGTGGATACAAACATGATGTGCAAAACTTCTACAAGAGATTTTTTGTTTCAACCTTGTCAAGGGAAATGTACGTCCCATTCTGCGCTGGTGCAGCCTCACCTTGAGCGCTGTGTGCGGTTTTCAGCGCCACAATATAAGAAGGATGTAAAACCATTAGAGGCTGTCTAAAGGAGGGCTACGAAGAAGGTGAAGGCTCTAGAGGGCAAGACGTATGAGGAGCGGCTGAAGTCACTTGGTTTGTTCAGCCTGGAGAAGAGGAGACTGAGGGGGAGCTCATGGTGGCCTACAGCTGCCTCACGAGGGGAGCAGAGGGGCAGGCGCTGGTCTCTTCTCTCTGGTAACCAGTGACAGGACCTGAGGAAAAGGCATCAAGCTGCAATGGGGAAGGTTCAGGTTGGATATCAGGAAAAGGTTCTTCACTGAGAGGGTGGTCGGGCACTGGAACAGGCTCCCCAGCAAAGTGGTCACTCCTGCCAGAGTTCAAGAAGCATTTGGAGAACGGTCTCAGACACATGGTTCGATTTTAGGTAGTCCTGTGTGGAGCCAGGAGTTGGACTTGATGATCCTTGTGGGTCCCTTCCAACTCGGGATATTCTGTGATTCTATGATTTGTCATACAAGAAACTTTTACAGACCTATGGGATAATGGCTCTGACACAACAACTTTACCCAGTCAAGATAGCTCACTTCTCATCAAATGACAGACACACACCCAGGTACACTGTGACTCCTGCTAAGGAAGGGTCCTAATATTCAGTAGCACCATAGCTCCCATTGGGAACACTCCTGGTTACAAACACCTGGAGTTGTTCGTAAGCACAATACCAGAAAAACATCATAATACACGCTTTCCAATCCTTTATAAGATCCAAAACTACAGACCAAAGGCCATGTGAGTTACTCCCACAACTACTATAAAGAAAACCTCTGGACTCCCACAACTACTGTAAAAAGCCCTGGACTTCCAAATAATCTACAGCTAAAATGAAAAGACAGGTAGACAGAAACAGGAGGGCTATTAAATTGGGTGCAGACATCCAAGTCCTAAGAGCAAAATCCCAAAGGATGAATATGAGAAAACAAATGAATATGAGAAAACACTTCTTTACTGTGAGGGTGACAGAGCACCGTAACAGCTTGCCCAGAGAGGCTGTGGAGTCTGCTTCTCTGGAGATATTCAAAACCCACCTGGATGCCATCCTGTGCAATGTGCTCTAGGTAACCCTGCTTGGCAGGGGGGTTGGACTACATGATCTCCAGAGGTCCCTTCCAACCTCAACCATTCCGCGATTCTGTGATTCTGTCACTTTTCTCCAGTTTTTCCACTGGGCTCAGATAGGGGTTAAATGTAGAGCATCAAAGCCATAGGACTGCACCACCAACTTGGCTGGGAGATCCTACACAGGGGAAGGACACTTCCCTGCATAGACACTCTTTCGTATCAGAACCTGAATTTTTACTTCATTTTTTTGGAGCCCACATTTATAGCAGCATGCTTTGTTTTGCACAAAGAGCAGGATTTCAGCTTCAAATTTAACAGGCGCACTGACACACTGCAAATACTAACACAGAGCTACCCAGATCTTTACTCTAAATTCTGTTGCTTCATTTCATTTCCCGACTAAGTCTTCTTTCATAGTCTGACAGTGACAACTAAAATGATGTAGTTAAAGTAATAAACAGGGAATTTTAAGTAGCCTGTCAAAATAAGTGACATTTATATCATCTTAGTCTTAAACTCTCGTGTAAAGTTCCATTCAAAACAACTTCTTCATTATACAATCAAACGCTAAAAGTTACCTTCCCCATTGAAAGATGCTGCATTATCTCTCTCAACAGTTAGTGGGTTCTGCATCATTTCCAGCAACAGCATTCAGTGCTCAGCAACAGCTGCTTCTTCATTAGGAAATATGATTTTCTTGTTAGCAATTAAACTCTTTCAAAAGCCTGTCAAATGAACAGAAACCTCTGACGTTTGTTTGTAACTTGTTGAGGTATAGGCCATTGATTCATCTTCAAGCAAGCAACACACTTGTTCCAGAGGCTGGCAAGTGCCGTAACTTTCCTAAGTCCAAGGAGAATAATATCACAACTGAAGGAACTCCCCTTTGAATTTTCAAGGTAGCAGAGAGTACCTGGTGACTTTGGATTTCTGCCACTCTTGACTAAAACAACATAAAGAAATGTTTAGTACTACACAATGGGAGGCGATTAGAAAAAAACAGGCAGTGTTTCCCCTTCTCACAGAATATCAATGGCACCGGCCAAGACTTCTTACTGTTTTTTTGCTTTAAGCTTGATGTTTATTAGAAGACCAGAAAGGGGACAGGTTTTTCTTGCCCTTTAGAAGGTTTCTGATTTGTTACTTAACTAAACATGTTTTGTACAGCTTTCTTCATATCTACAAGCCCTTAATCCACAACATGTCAGTTGAAGCAATAATTATATTAATAAATTGTAGACAGTCTAAGAGGAAAAGAAAGATGGAGAGGCATTTGGAATTAACATGCTGTGAATCAGTCCTGTATCATCTTTTGTCAGTGGCATTAGCAAGCTTTTCACCCCCTTTCTTGTTGCCTTTTAGTAATAATTTTCAGTGCGTTTGACACATTTCATCTCACTCAATGCACTGAACCCTAATACAACAGAACACCAGTTTGTCAAACATACGTTATTTGAGGATGTGTATCAGTTAATCTTAGGCGGCTGACATTGTCAAAGACAGCCACGCTGGTGACAGTTAAAAACACACTAAGGAAGGAAGAGAGGAGATCATGCAAGAGCACAAGTCTGGACACTGAGGTACCAGCACCACACAAGGCTAAACCCCTAAATTCCTGTCTCATAATTCTCCCACATCAGTTTCAAACCACACATTTCCACTTTTGTTGGTAAGAGCTGCAAACCTGAAAAGACTAGTAGTCCACCTGGCACAGGATCCAGCATCAGGTATTTTAAGAGCAGTATGAAAGAAAGACTCTGTTCTGAAAAGACTTCTTAGCCATTTAGGTTAGTTTCACAGAAGCCTCAGTGAATTTTTATGGGTCAAAATAGAGCACACGAGTAAGTCTTTGCAGCACTAGAAACAGTATTTGCAATTAAGCACGAAAACAATGTGGGCATTCTAAGGACATTACAGGATGAAGTTCTGAATGATTTCTTTAAAAAAATAACCAAAGCATTAAGATATCAGAACTTATAGGTCTGCCAGGCTTTACATTTCACTGTTTCTTGCGGGGTGTTTATTATTATTTGTTTGGTTTCGGTTTTGGTTTTTAAATTAATTCAGACTTCAACAGGAAGGTCATCATACAGAAATTGGCCATCTTAGAGCTTCTGCAACATACCTCTCTGTTCTCTCTCTCAAAGTTCACAGAACTGAAGACATGATAAAGTAATTATGCTCTAAATCCTCTGAGGTCAGTCTATTTCTGTGTCACAATTTGGATCAAATCCAAATGGGAGCCAATACAGAACAGAACTGACTTCTCATAAAAACAAAATTCGTATTTGTTCAACTTCCAAGCCCACTTCAATTATTGAACATGGTTATTTGAGATTAACAGAGAAAAATGGAAATCAAAAGGACTAAGACAGAAGTAATATTTTCTAAAGGTATTTAATAGGAACTTTCTTGGAGGGACGGGAGAAAATAACTCTTCCCCACCCTAATGTTTCCCTCTCTACAGCACAGTTTTACTTAACTATGGCCAAAGAAAAATCATCAAGACTCAAATATGAAACATGTCTACCCACCACCGTTTAAAAAGCATACTTAAGATTGCCCACTAAAAAAAATTAAAATAAAAATCCCTCCATTCTGGTTTATTTCACATACTGACAGTATTATGGGTCTAGTGACTTAAAGTTTCCTCTGTAAGGTTTGTTTTCCCTATTTACACATTTAACAGACTGAGATGTGTAGAAAAGTAATTTTTTTTTTCAACTTGGCTTAAAAACAAAACAAAATAAAACTCAAAAAATATTGAGCAAGACTCAAATGCAGAGCAATTCCTTGAATTACATAACTGATTTCTTCTAGCTGGAAGGCTTCACATTGCTATCTTACTATTCATTTCTGCCATCTTATAAGACAGAAAACATCTGCTAAACAGAATCTTTCAAACTGCAAAACTTGTAAAATTCATTCCCAAGGTACGCTGTTTACTGCAAATAATTCCAAGATTTCAGTGTTTGAAGTAATGCTGCCTGCTCTTTAACGAGAGACTATTTTATTTACTTGGAACAACTTTTAAACGCTACTAATTTCCAGAAATTCTCCGGAAATCTTTCTCCTATGTACTACTTCAGATCTTTCTCCTATTTACTACTTCAAGGTAGAGCCACACCTGCCATTCATCAGTGGAAGCACTTCTCAGAGGGAATCTGCTCATTCTGGACCCACTGAAGAACCAGAGAATATGCAACCAGAGAAAATACTCTTTGCCATAGAGAATTTACAAGAAAACGTTTTGCATCTGTAGGAGTTCAAGGAGTGGCTCACTTTCTTTTCAAGAAAAACTTACGTTTTGTTTGTGATTCACAACACAGCAATGCTCTAACGCAAATCCACAGGGAGGAGAAACAGCAAACAGGCGATGGGAGGAGAGAAGGAAAAACCCACCAAGCATTTTGCTAGTGATTCTTCTAGTTTGTAGTCCAAAATCTTAAAAGTTCATGTTAGAAGGAAAATATTCTGACATACAGCAGCCAGTGCAGAATTAACTGTCTCTACTGGTTCAACAGCTGACAACATTCATTCCAAAAAACTTCTGTTTAATCGGCCAAAGATGTTACAGAGCTGCCTTGTTTCACGCATAGACAGTCCGTTCTGTTCAACAACACCTAGTAGATCCAAATAAAAGTTTTTATTTAAAAGGCAAGTGCTCCTTGATCAAAATAATTTTTCTTCCAATTAGAAAAAAGAAAAAATGCACCCTTTCCACCTGATCCATGATATAATTTATCTGTTGCATAGGAGACTTGTCCATTACAAAAAAAATAGACAAATATTAAGAATAGACAGCAAGAAACACCTTCTTCCTATTCTCTATCTCAAAAAGCAGCTTTTAATCAAACAATAGTTAAAAAAGAAATCATTGTCATCTCTATGAGAAGACAGGGCACAAAAAATCTTTATCCTGAAGCCAGTAAAAGTTTGGAGAAGAAATAACAACATAGAAGCTGTAGAGCAGAAAGTGGTTTATATGGCCCAACCTTAACTTCATCATAAGAAACCACCCTCCCAACAGCCACTGGTAGGACTTTAATAATAAAGAAAAGTAAAGCAAAGAATAGCAGATATGAGTGTACAGGTGTAAAGAGCATGCAGGGATTTTGTTTTACAGTCTTTAGTAGACAATAGGTCCCCTTATGACTTGCTGTACACCCAGGCAATGCCCTACATCTTTATAGAAAGATGAGGATTTCACCTTTAGGAACCAGCATCGGAGAAGAGTGCTTTGGTCATGCACCTAAAAGAAAAATGGCAGTACTACAAATGAATTCTTCCAAGTGCCTGACACAGAGTGGAATGAATACAAGTATAAGACATTTAATGCCCGACTCAAAAAAAAATCTCCACTTCATTTGAGCAACTCTTTGAGTCAAGTCTTTTACTGCAGTGAGAGAAGATAAGAATTTGTGTATGCTTTAATCTGGTCTTCCCCAAACAGGTTACTCTGAAGAGAAAGAAACTACATGTTTAGCAAGTAGCATACATGTAATCTAATTGGAACTATAAGGGAGACACCAAAATCCTTTCCTCTTTTGAAATGCAGTCAGCATCTCCTCTGTAGGGCCAAGGAACATAAAAAAAAAAAATAAAAGAAATAGGAGAACATCATTAGCTTGACTTTTATTAATACCCAGTAAGGTCATTGTTAATCTGACTGTTGCCATCTATAAAATTTTTTTCAAAGGTTGTGCCTAGGAGACTGGGTTTTGGCTGAGACTTTTTTCCCCTTGCACAACAATTGTGTAATTAGATTTTTCAAAAATATAAACAAAACCTTTCACCCCTCCCATGCAGCTAGCTGTGTCAGCTTTAGAACATACGTTCTCTCTGCAAACATGCCAACATCTTGCAATGGATACTCTGACAAGTGCTGACATTGCTATGACAAACTGATGCTTGGCTACCAGATTTTGTGACAAAGCAGAAGGTGGAAAAAAAAAAAAAAAAGAAAGAGAGAATATTGCTAAACCCATTCCTCCCATCCCCATGGAAAACAGAGAGATTGAAAAAGAGGTATTAAATATATAATTAAAAAATAAATAAAAAGAAAAGAAAAATCAAGAAATACGTACAATTAAAAGAAACATTTAATATTCTGGAACAGAATTCTAAATTGAGCATTTCATTCTTCCTCTAATATCAGGAACCAAAATAAGAAAAAAAAGTATGCCTCTTCTCCTTCAATCAATACACTCCCTTAAGAGTCCAAGCTTCAAAACATTCACATAAAATATTAGCGTTATATATTTGCAGTAGATAAACTGAACCAGCAAGGCGATCAATCAATTTTCAATTACTTGTGGCAACTAGATAAGACGATAGTGTACACACTAACAACTGACAATAGTCACCTAATGAGCAGGTTCAAACCTTATGGAAGTCACGAGCCTCCAGGGTACATAATTAATAATAGCCATTAACAATCATAAATATGTATTTCCTCTCGTGTCTTCACAAAGAAAGTTTATTACATGTAAACTGAGATGTGCTCGTCACAAAACCATCCAGTGCAACTTCTTTTTTCACGGACTTCTTTTTTCATAAATTGTCTCTTGTCTTATGGGGGGGGGGGGGGGCTATGAAATTCATGAAATGAATTAGTAAATTAGTAAAATTTCAGGTGTAGCAAATGCATTAATTTATTTATTACTTAGTACATCACAGCATTTTACACTCCAGATCTACTGGTGTTCTAAATAATGCCATACTTACAACATCAAACTTCTGTGTGATGTTCCCCTGGACGTCAAGTAAATAAACTTTGCCATAATGCGTTCCCAGTGCCAAAAACTGTAAAAGAAAGATTGGTTATACAAACAGAAGGCACCACAACCAGAACAACAGCAATGCTAAATGAACTCCAGGATGTTTAGCAGATTAATCATTAGCAGCACCCAGAAGAAAAAAAAAACACAAACAACAACCTTCTATAGACAAAGCTTATTTTAACTTCACCTAAAGAATAAAACAGGGCTTCAAGCCCATATTACTGTGATAGTGCAAGTTAGCTGTCAGAATGAGTCATGAGGACCCTCATCTACTGACAACTAATGGTTTGTCTGCAGTCCGTACACACTGCCTGATGGACTGTGGCAGCAAATTAAAAATGCAGCGTGAAAGCAAGGACTAACACACAGACATGAAATAGTTCTGGGCTCCCTTCCGCAGCTTTGTTTCAATTGCAATGGTTTCCTTTGGGCTTTATTTTTAATTCTGCTTCAGCATTAACATAAAAACAAAACACTGAAACACAGGAAAAGGCCACTGGTGAAATACTGCTGGATTATGGAAGGTCTCTGACTGCAGTTAAGCACACAGATAACCACTGGGTTTGCTTCCTTTCACGTAGTAACACTTCTACCTCGAACACTCTCAAGATAAATAATGCTTCTCCCTGGCAATCTCAGGAGTTTCATTCTAAAAATAGGTAACAAAATAAAGAAATCGCCACACAAATACATACTATCACAAACTTATTTTGATACAAACAAGACTGCAATTGATTCTGAGAGATCTGCTGTTAATTGAACCATGTGAACTACTCCTAAACAGAAAAGGAAGAACTTCGGTACTACTTGATTTATGACAGAGGTTTATTTTATTCCCCCCCTCCTTTCAGCATTACTTAAATAGTCTAGGCTCCTCAATTCTCTGTATTTCACTGCATGTGAGCATGCTTCATTGCAACCTATAATGAAATGCTCAAATTTACAGGCACTGCTAAGCGTGTCAGTCAGGCAGCACAATCTTTAAAAAATAACCTTACAGAAAGTCAAGGTTTAAAAGGATTTATCAAAATGGAATTGCTTAAAATGAAATTTCAGTTCAGGCACTTAAAATATGAAGCTACATTAAAAGGAGTCAAAAAAGGGAAAGAAGGGGTTCATTAGAAATTCATCCCCTGCAATGCCTTTCACTCCTGCAAGGTTGCCTTTTTTCAGGAAGAAAAAAGTCCCCCGGGTAAAAAAATCAATACTGGTTAATAAAACATCAGGTGCGCAGACATAACTAGGTATGACTATTCCACTGCACAGGCCTGCTTGAATGCACCAGGTGCCATGACGATTAGTCATCCAGTGCAGACAGCAAGCCTGGTGAAAATATGATGCTTTAGCACTGAAAAAGAAAAAAAATAATTCTGGGGGGAAATTAGTCTGAATAAGGATTCCCAGCAACGTTAAACCGCTTTAATCGAAGACGTGTTTTACATAGGACTATGTAATTTTGTTATTAATAATGAGTCTTTAGCAGGGCTTTTCCTGTTTTAGCAGGAAAACAAACAAACAAACAAACAAAAACAAACCAAAGAACACCCTCACAAAACCTATAACCCACCTTCATTTTTAAGCTCTCTGTTGTAAGAGGCATATTCCTGAAAGACTCCAGTACCTAGCTTCTAACCATATTGATCCTTCTCATAAATAGTGTATCTAGTTTGCTGGAAAACTAAAAGTGTTGGGATACTTAAACAGCTTTCCTGTATTGTCACTCTTCGTGACACTACAGTTAAAGCTGTATCTGTGCACTTCCTTATAGAAAAATCCTGTCTATCTCTTGGCTTTCAAAATTCACCTGAAGCTCAGAAAGGTAACACAAACAGGTCACAGACCACGACGAAATGCTTGCCAATTTTCAAAATATCTGTTTAATTCTAAGTTGCCAAAAACATTTTAAAAAGACTTATTGTTTTCATTCCCACAGTTAAAATACATGCTTCATCTTAAGAGCCTCTTGAGCCATGGCAACAGTCCTTTGAGTAAAAGAAACACAGCTCAAGTCAATCTAAAAATATAGCCAAATAATAGAGATAGATCCCTCAACAATAACTGTTAAGGAGCTATTACTGGCTGTGAAAGATTATACACTCAGAAAACAGCAATTATGTTTTACATACTAATAGTTACTTGACAAATCGTTAACTCTCATACTTTCAGATGTTCTTTAGCATTCTTCAGTACTTTAAAAATGCTCTCCAATATTTATAAAAGACAAGAAAACAAAGCAATTGCTTAAATCACTGAAGAAACAGCTAAAGTTTCTTCACTGTAAGAACAAAGAAACAATTCTTAGTAAAATTTCTTTACTTTGCATTGTCAATCCCTTTCTCCCATTCATTCTCTTGTACATCTGAAACTTTAACAGTATTAGAGCATTAAGAAAAAAAAATAAAGCATTGTAATTACTTTCCTTCATACTGTATTAACAGAAACTCAACCATCTACCACAGCTGGATATATACTAAGCTGGCCCTTGGCATGATCAAGTCTGTTTTCTGTTTTCAGGGATTCAGGCTGTATAAATAAGCATACTATATGACAAGAGCATTAAGAATTTCTTTTCTAAAATAAAGGGAAGTTCGGGATACAGTTGGGACTGTATCCCAATGGTAGTTCATAATACTGTCCATAATTAAAATCTAGCGAGCATTCCCAGTAGCTTATGTAAACATTGCATCTAACCAATTATGGCACCTTGAATTCTCACCTCATTTTCCCACTGAGAAAGGAGGGACTGTTCAACACAGGCTTACCATGAATTTTGTTTATATTATTGTTGGCTTTCACCACACCTTTAGATTTGGCAGTACTTCTACGCAGAAATAGATTGGTGCATTATAAGCAGAGATAAATACATAAAACCAAGCAGAAGTACTATCTCTGCCACAAAATCACGTGATACCTTTTCATGCACCGTCATGCAGCTGGCTGCATCTTTCTGGAGAATTTCAGTCACTCCATTAGAAAGCCGTTCATACTTCAGCTTAGGCTCTTCTTCACTCTCATCTTCCTAAGTTTTTAAGAGCATAAGGAAAAGGGAGAAAAAGGAAAAAACATTTAGAAGTTCATTTTAAATAGAAAGAAATTTAAAGATACCCCAGAACCGCCACACAACAACAGGCGAAGATGGATCACCATCGTATCTTAACAACAGCCATTACAATCAAAAGCCAAACTTTCACATTTTTATCATTCCAGAAGGTTTGGGTTGTGCTTTTTTGTTGTTGATTTCTCTTTTCACTCCAAAGTTCTGGGTGCAAACAAAGACTGTATAACAGCGTATCAATTCAGCTGTATTGTAAGAGGCACTTTGCTGATACGTAAAAAGCAGGAAAAAATATATGTGTAGTTTGTTACATAAAGTTAGTAATTCCCAATTCAGAAGAAAAATATAAAAGAGATGGATATGGAAAAATCGATGATAAAATAAAGTGTGCCACTATAGCCACATTTAACTCAGCTGAAGCATGCAGGTTACAAAAAACTTCAGGACCTTTACAGGATGCCGCACCTCTGTACGAAGGATAGGGGCAAAATGCTGTGAACAAAAATAAAAAGAATCCACGAGGAATAAGTTAATTGTATAGAACATACCAATGGGTTTATGTTCAAAAAAGGAAGTATAAATACGTTGTTGCAAAACTGTCTGGGAAAAGGATCTGGACACAGTATGTTGTTATGGATGACCTATATCATCTGCAGTAAATACCAAAGCTTTCCTTTCTTTTTCTTTTAAAGCATGTTAGGTATTATCACCAATCACTACCTAGATGTAAAGAAAGTGGTGCACTGTGAACAAACATGAGACTGAGCTAAAAAACACAAGGAACAACCTCACTGCTCACACAACACCCAACATGCTTATCTCCGAAGAAAAGGAAATCCAAGGTGCAAAACAGCACTGCGGTCATAGGCATCTATCTGTAACAGATGGTCTGCTGCAGTACAATGCCAGATAGAGATTTCATAAGCTTCAATAAGCCTCAGTTAATACTAAACATGCCTAGACATACAAAACCCGTATATATCCCTTGGTTCTCACTGGGAAACAGTATACCTTTCATAATCATCCCCTACACACACTATTAGTTCTAACGAATGCATCAACGTTGAGTGTATTTCCCACACAAAACATTTCTTTCATTCCTAAGCCACCAAAATACACCAGTGAGTGCTCTAGTAAAGCAGATCCCTTACTTCCCACCAGCCACTGGTTTCCAGTTCCTAGAAAGAAAATAAAAATGCACACTGGGAACCTACAGCAGAAGAACTCTATTTGTATAACATTTTATTGTAGTTAATGATCTGAAAAGTAAAAGTGGAAAAAGAGACACAATAATAAAAATATTTTGTTTAAGTTGCCTTTGGAGTACTAAAGCCAGTCTTCCTTGTTTACCACATGTGCTACTACCACACACTTTAATATGCACATACCCTCATACAAAACATATAAAAGCCACACGGACCAATGGAAACATTCAATATTTGGCACCATGCTTACAGAAACACACTGCAAAGAGAAGATCTTTTAATATGTTATTTTGGAGTTTTGTGACAGAATATAAATGAGATTAATATAAGGATGTCAGCAGTCCATGACGTAGCAGTCTGAAGTGAGGTGTCAAAATGTCCACCAAGAGACAATTTTATTCAGTAAGCCCAACAATGAACAAAGTTGTTACTAGACAGAATGACAATGTCAAATTACAGGGCTGTATATAAATCAGCCAAATTACTTGTGCCCACAGATCCTTAATAAATGACTACAGAGGAGCAGGAGGAGGTAAAGTCAAAGAAAAAAGCGTATACGTGGTGGAAGGAGGGGGTAAAGGAAATATGCGTCCATTTTACAGCAATTAATACATTACTGCATTTTATACATTGCTCGCAAAGATTACACTTGAAATGCATGGGTAATCTCTGAATAAATTCATAAAAGTCAAAATTGAACTCCAGTCATCTAGTTTTTATAAGATCCCACATGTTGCCAAAGTCTGGACATCAAATGTGCAACCAATGTGAAAAGTTAATTCTAGTCTCTTCAGTAGTTTGCATAAAAGCATTCATCCATGGACCATTAGATAAAGTTACTGTAAATAAGTTTTGCCTGTCTTATTTATGAGTGAAAACTAAGTAATTTTTCCTGCACATGCATATACAAAAAATATATACTTTCAGAAGTCAGTGCACTGAAGCATTCTGCCAGGCTTCAAGAAAAAGTAAATAAAATGAAAACTTCAAATATAAGGCACAATGATGTACCCATTTCACGCTTTCTTGACAGGTATCTTTTATGTTAAGTAAAAGTCAAGCTAAAAGGTGAACTGAAACGTGGGGGGGGACTTTGCTGTAAACAAAGTGAAATGAAAAGGGTGATTTGCAAAAATGCAGGATCCCTCTATTGCTCCAGACCCCAGCTTATACACTAAATGCATTTGATGATCCCTTCTTCAGAGTATCAGAGTTTAATCATTTTCAAGGTATTTTTCTATCAGGAAAAGCTGTTATGCAGCCTGAACTTCTAAAGTAAACACAAGCCAGTGTTAATAAAAAGCGAATCAATAATTTTTGTTAAATTTTAATAATCCTGAAAACCTACAAATAAAACCATCAGCAGCTTGAGTTGAGATGACAGTTAGCTGCGTTTCTATGACAACCTGGAGGAATTGTACAAGTCCTGACTTGCAGCAAAGCTGCGATATAAACAGAGTGACATTTACCCCAGACAAGAAAACTCACAGCTTCCCTTTAAAAAAAAAGGAAAAAATAAAAATCAATTTCTCAACTAACATGGATTTTTACTAAGTGTATGGCACTTTTAATTAAAGAGAAGTCCTTTAAACCATCCTAGAGGAATCTAAACATTCGGAAATAAATTTTATAGCACTGCTTCTTGTACCACCGCCGAACACTTCCTTCCATATAGTCTGCCTAAAAAAACACAACACAACAACGCTAGACTCTGGAATTCTTGCCAAATGTATTGAGAGAAAAAGAAATATACACTACTCGAGATGTTTAAAGTACTCCACACATGGCAGATTTAAATTCTGAAAAATGAAGAAGACCCACAGAGCTGACAAGAGGAAGCTACCCTTGGGTAGGTTTAAAATAAATAATAACCATTTTGCAACCACAGGAATGCTAATTTGAAACTCATTTTCCATTTATTTTTCTCTTTGCCTGTTACCGCTGAAGCCAAGAGTAAAATTGCTCAAAATACACTATAAAGAACTTGCTCCAGGTATACATAAATATTTCCCACTGAAAGCACATTTCCAATTGAAAGAAATATTCTAATTAGCTGGTAAGACCAATATAAATCCCTTCCTTTGAAGGGCTCTTCTGTTTGTCACTGCCGAGTTGTTCCTGAAACGAAAGCAAATTCCTCTTCCCGCTCCTTCCATCCAGAAGGGACGAAGCTCACTACCAACTCTTCCTCTGGAGCAGACTTACACAGCTGAAGAGCGCTGCAAATGTGCAATAAGCTCTCCAAAGGCCAGGTTCGCTGTGAAGGAAACTCATCTGCCTTTCTAAATGCAAGTTCGCAGCCTTCTTCGGATATTCTGGCCCTGCCTTTCCTAGCTTTGGAACAGGAACAACTGCAGTGAAATCACAAGTAGAAAAACAATCCAAAAAATCAGTCCTTGCAAAGTCAATTTCCAGAAAGAACCTGTGGGCAGTTCCCGGAGTTATTCCATTAGCCCACATTTGCTCCTGTAGCAGCGGATCTGCCCACAGGACAGTCTGTCACATGAACTGCATGCTCTACTGATTGTGGATACTCTAATTATGTTACGGGCATTGACAGCGAAGTGTCATCCTTCCTGCACGATTTGTCCTCTAAGTTTTTCAAAGCCTTTATGGAAATAAACGGTGCATACATTATCAGGCAAGTGCCCTTCATCTTTGCTTGCACATTGACCGTCCAGTTCCGGCTAGAATACTGGAGGTGGTCATTCATCTCGATTTGAGAAATTGTAAGAAAAATGTTAAATTGGCTCAGTTCCTCCTAGCTTAAAAGCTATTAAAAATGCTATGCTGCCCAAGTACAAAAACAACATTTCTTGACATTTAATGTAGGCCAGATCTGTGAAAAACCATGTAGAACCTACTAAGAAATTAATATTTTTTTATTTCCAAAACCAGTCATCATTATCATTCAGAAGAAAATAATTAAACAAACTACTTACAGTTTCAGAATTATTAGTTCATGAACTATGTGAAAATCTTGAGTCGAACCAAAGAAATTAAGTTGATTTAGTTTGGCATTGAAATAAAGGTTCATAGAGCATCCTCTGCTATGCAAAAAATAAACACATCCTTTGTGCTTTGCTGATGGTAGATTCACTTACTACAGAAATTCAACAACAAATAAAATACATAAAAAGACTTCTAGTCCCAGAATGCAGTCTCCATGGAGAAATACTTAATTCTCTTTTATACATAAACTGCAGCAAAATATCCAGCAGAACTCAGTTATCAAGATCACCTATTAACTTCTTGGACAAATCAAGGCTGTCTCAACAACTTCTTGACTTGATCCAAAGGATAAAATCTCCCCGTTAACTTTTTATGGAAGTGGTGTCTTAATTGGAGGGTTGGATTTTATTATTTTTATTTTTGAGGGTCTTTTTTTCTCTACAAATCCCCTGATTGACATGGGAGCAGCAAGCTCTTATTGGAGCAGCTGGTACCCCGCTGAGAAGCAGAAACGGGTGGCTTCTAGCATCTCCCAACACCTCTGAGAGGTGCACCATCAGTGGGCATGTACACCAGCGCACCACTTTTAAAACAGCAGAGTTCTGAACCTTTATGAGCCGGAGAAAATGCAACCTAGCCCTCCCCTATCCACTCCCTCCCACCCCCGCTCTGCTTTGTCCCCAAGTGACCATCAGACCAGCCCTTGCTGATAACCGAAGCCCCCTCAAGCACTTCACCATACCCTCCCGGCCTGGACACCCATCCCAATTTCAGCACCTATCCGTGTGCCTCCTGGGACCGCTGTTTTCTTACTCTTCGGAGAGTCTCCAGAACAGCACAGCCACCCCCATGTCCAAGGTCACTTCTGGCCATATGTCACTCGTGGCAGGGCTTTCCAGTATGGAGTTCATCACGACTGCTTACAGCCTGGTGTGAAACATCTGCTCGCAATGCACCAAAACCCAGCACAAACAGCTCAGCAAATACACTAACTTTGGATTTAAGGAAAAGCAGAGGGTAGCTTCTGTCCACCAGCCCACCCACGCCACCTCTCAGACACGCAGGGGGACAGGGAACAGGACAGACCACTGAGCAAGAGGATTTGGAAAGGCAGACAACTACTGTACTGCATTTCCTTATCTTTCCATGCCTTAAGAGAGCAGATGCTCTTCAAATACACGAAAGGCAAAAGCCATTTTATTTTCACCAAGTCAGGGATCCCATATGCAAGTGAACATACCGCCCATTTGCAAGACGTGGGAATATGGCTAGTGAATTAAAAAATTAAGCAAAAACCTGCTGCAAGTCAGAACGCCACACAGGAGCAGCACGTGACATAACACATGCAGGAGGTTTAAGATTCTTAAAGAGGTCTTAAAAATTATTAAAAGGCAAGTTGTAACAAATTGCTAACGTCTGTTGATGGATTTAAGGAAGTAACACCATAATGTTACAACACAGTTCGGAGATCCCTTCAACCTCCACCCCAGATCATGTCTTAAAGTCCCGAGTTCACTAGTAACACAGAATGGTTTGGGGTTTTGTTTGTTTTTGTTTATGTAAGAACATGACAATGAAGAATACCTCCTAACCTTAATCTATTAAATGGTTTATGATGCTCACAATTTTAACTATGATAACACCTTGGTTATAATTGTGATGGGGTAAATCAACTTTCTCCCTCTTCCTCATTATATTCCCACTTACCAGGCACAAAACAGTCTTCATAAATGCTACTCTCGCTTTATGCCTGCTGGCATCAGGTTATTACCCGTACTTCAAAGACGGGAGGCAAAAGCTTTGAAGCCCATATATTAAATTGAAATCGGTGCATAATCTGCTTGATATAAAAAGGGATTGAAGAATATTTCTGGACAGTTGTCCACTTCCCTCTACCCCAAAAGCCAACATGCTTTTTGTTTCCTTGCAGTAGATCCGAATAACCTTACCTGATATTAACACAAGCGTCATTCCGCATGTATGCCAGCAAAGCCCTGCTTTTCCTCATGATTTGGAAAGATCACATTATTTGAAAATGATGACCAGTTCTGGTCAGAAATGGGGGGAGGAGGGAGGTTTGCCTCTGGAAAGTTTTAGAAGCCAAACTCCTTCCATTGGAACATCTGACTTCTTCAGTGTTCACCTCACAATATTTGAAGGAAACCTCCCACAAAAAAAAAATAAATAAAAAAATCTATTGTCACCACTTCTGCCATGGCAGTCAGAAAATCCCACACCCCCACTCAGGTTTGTTCTCAAAACCAGTGTTTAGGTTCCAGTTATTGTGGAAAATCATTTAAGAACAATCACAATTTCTGACAAAAATAGCTGAAAATTCACAACACAAATATTTACTAACATTTATATTTCATTATTGTAAAAACAGTACAGGGCCACTACTTTGTATAATCAAGAAACACAAACTGCCATTCAGAAGCCCATTCATTCCTAGAAAGAAAACGCCTCAAAGTCATATATTAAAGATCTTCAAGGAGATCTGGCTGTATTTGCTTTTTAAGCAGATTCCTGCGTTCTGAAATGATGCAACATTTCACTCCATTTGCAAGGAAGCATCTCAAACAACACCTTCCTGGCTGCTCATTTCTACATTTTACCTTCTTTTAAAGTAAAAGGAAAACAAATCCAAACGCAAAACCAGAAGAAAACACTCTCTCCTCCACTGTTTTGGGACATACATCCACTTGTGCAGAAGAAATGAGTGACATAGAGCCAACAAGGTGAATTATACTAGAAGAATACATAACCATTGCAAAGCACAGCTTCACCATTGCTGTTTCTCCATCCCTAGGATACTATTTCCAGACTTCTGTTCCTGTCTCGATAAAAAGATAAAGTACCTGTGCTACTTGCAGGATTAGGATTCTGACTCAATTTCTCTCAATGCAGTCAAATCTCTAACACTAGAAGGATGCTAAGAAAAAGTCAGATTAAGGCCTTTAACCTTCAAAAGCCCAGTTTACTAGACAGTAAAGGAACTAGAACAAAATTTTATTGCAAGTTGTTGTCTTATTTACTGTGCTGAATTTAAATACTGTGTGCTTTACCAGACGCCCCGGAGGCTAAAAGTGACTGAGAGAATGTAACTCCAATATTGAAAAGTTTGTTCCCACAAAAAACTGAATCAGCCAAAACCTGAAAAGCCAGTTTCCCTTAAAAAAGGAGCCATATTATAAAATTACTGATCTCAAGTGACAACCTGTGTAGAAATATCAACAAAGATGCAAATTACTGAGGTGGGCAAGGGGTACATAACTATCTTTGTAAAAGACCTGGTTATTTACTTAAATTTTGTGGAACATTTGCATGACAGTGCGAAAGCACACAATATAAACACAGGTTCTATGAGATTTAGTTTGGAATAAACGTTACAATCATTCAGAATAAATAAATAAACCAAGCTTCCCATTTGTACAATTAGTTTCTATTCCATAACTATTGCTATACAAAACAGCCAAAAGGCAGGAAGACTGGAATTTCTAAACCATGAAGTCTCATTTGTAACTTACGCTGCTAAAAAACATTTTCCTCTAGTTCTATGGTGAAAATGCCGTACTGTTAGCTCAGTGAAGGAAGTGAAGTGAATAACCTCCCATCCAGTTCCCTTACGATTCCTCTAATGCAAATCGCCAATACCTTCTCAGTATCTGGCTGTAAAATTGGTAAACATGGCTTATGGTGTTAAAATTTCACACAGCAGTTTTCTGTTCTCCCCATGCATTTTCTACAGGGATTTATTTAATCCCTCAGCCTCTTTGGGAAAATGCAGATATACACCAGGAGCAAGGAATTATGATGATATGCCTGCCTGTGAATATGTATCAAAATGGGCTGCATTCAGAGTATGAAATAACACATATATGAAAGGCAAAGCAGAGAGCATTTTATTTCTTCTCAAAACTGTGGTGGTATGCAGAATGTCATACTGTATTTGCCGAACACCAATTGAAGATTCACTCGTACAGGTTTGAAGGAGCTGGGCATCAGCCAAGTTGTGAAGCAGAAATAACACAGATGACATACTGCACATGAGCAATCATCATAAATCACATGTAAAAAAAAAAGTAGTAAAGCCTATATAGTATAACTTGGTTTCAATTCAATTCAACTCCCATAAATTTCTTTTATTTTACTGGTAGTTTTGTGCATGGCAAAAAAAAAAAAAAAAGTGAAAACTTTTAAATCCACTTCAGTGTTCAGAAGCACAGGATCAGTCCATCTACTTCACCTGTACCATACGCAGAGGCAGCATAGGATAGGCTGTTCTTTCTTCCATGTCTAAACCCAACTCCAGCAATGAAAAATCCAAACAGTTCAAATCTCAATGAAAACACACATTCCTACTTGTATTTTCCGTTTGCTGAGTAAGGAACTTGGGCAAACATTTGTTTCCTCCGTGAACACTACTTGAGCAGTCTGGTTGCCACCTTGTGATGTACTGCACATGAAAACCCTACAGTGCAGTTTTGGGAACAGCAGTTTTCAATTTTACTTTTACCCACTCACCACAGTGAAAGACCTAGATGGTAAATAGCTGAATTTTCCCACTACTTTTATTTTCCACCCCAGAGTGTTATTCCACCCAGATGATGCATTTAGTATTTTGGAAAGGCCACATCTGCATACTCTGTTAACATGCAAGTTTTGCAATTGCATTTAATTTATGTAACAGGCACAGCAGCATTTTCACTTTTTATGGATTCCACAACACACAGATAGAACAGGCACTTCTGGTTAATATTAATAGCTCATTAAATGAAGGATCTAATTTTCACTCAAAACCAGAAGATATTAAAGGAATTTAGCAATAATCCATTTTTCCTGTTAGTCAATCCTCTAACGACGTATATTATAATGTTAGTTACTAGTCACTGCAAACCTGTTTTTCAAATTAATGTATGAAAATATTCCATTTAAACTTCAATAAATAATTTACCACGCTCATTCTACTGACTCAAATTGATAAATTATTTGCATGATACATTTTCTCATTAATAAGGAGAAGAACTTTCTATTTGGAATTTATATATCTTTTCCTTCCATTCTCCCTATTTAAAAGGCCAATTTCACTTAAAGCCATGCAGGGAGAAGCAATCTCTCTCCAGATTGCTCAGGTACGTGAAACAGAATATGTTTCTTGGGAGTTTTTCTCCCATTTTATATTTCTAAAACAATGGGAAGAGAAAAATGGCAACCTAGTATAGAGCTATTCAATAATAAAGACAGGAGGCGTGATGACATGAAATGATTTACCAAAGGTCAGACAGGAAACAAAAAATTGCAAGTTGGACTGAGTGACAGTAGCCAAGTCTACTTTTCATTCCTTTTTTGTTGCAATGGTGATGCTCCTTCAGAAGCTACGAGCCACAGAAGAGCTCACCTCTTCCAGCCCAATGCTCAACACTCCATGTTAAGAGAACATTTTGATGGAAACTGAGTATGACAAGGAGCCTTTTTAACCAGATGCTTTATTTACTTGAAATGATTTAATTGCTTTGACCTAATCCAGACCTAACCTACAAGACTAAGCTCTGGAGTGCACTGAAAAGGAAAAGAAAACATCAAGGCTTTTTAGTTGCCCTCCTGTTAACGTTTACGTGTTTCCTAAGTGTTCAAGTTCAGATCACAGTTTTCAAAACCTTAAAGAACAAAAACGCAATCAATTTCAGTGGAAAAAGTGTACAGGTGAGGGATATTTGTAAGCCAACATAAGCTGTTTGAACATTGGGTTAACCAAGAATTTCTAAAATAATTCCCTTCTATAAATTCTCCTAGAATTTATTAATATGGTGTTTAAATAGCTAACAGAATAAATTAAATGAACAAACATATCTCTTTCACAAGGTACCAGTGATCAAAGATCACACAACAGGCCAAAAAACTAAGACTGGGAGACATAAAAATAGAAGTGCTAGAATGGAAACATACAATGCTATCCAGCGGAGAGACACGATCACTAACAAATACAAGTACCTAATAAAAAAGAGCAATGCACGTATTAATGCAGCATTTTAATTCCGAGAAAACAAATTATTATTCTTCAAACCTTTTTGCATAACATAAGCATCTGCCTTTTTTTTGGTGGTTTCCTTTAATAGGCCAAGAATACAAAACAAAAAGTTCACCTGCATGCAGTGCAGCACACACAAAATCAGTGAAATTCCGTATGTAATCACAGAATTGTTTTATGGGACCAAGCACTAGTTCTATGATTCCACCGACACTTCTTTTTGAAAAGGTCCTCCCTGTAAAGGAAATAAGTACTGGACAAGGGCAATCTGCTCATATCCCCAGCAGTAAGTTAGAAAGGAGCAGAAAACATTAATAACTAACTAACCAAGTTTCAGGATGGTAACTTAGCTCCGATTCCCTCATCAAGTAGGAAGGTTCAATTTTTTGATACTTCCTGAATTTCATTTCATCAGTATCTCTCACTGACAAATGAGGTTTCATGAGGTAGAAACTTCTCAGAGGTTAAGAAACTACTGCTCCATTTCATAACGGGGGGACAGGAAAGAGCAAGAGCATAATTAACCCAGTACCCCAAGTCTAAGGTTGAGACAGGAGCCAAAGGTCCTGGGACACAAAGACATGGTTCAAAACATTCTTTTTCTGCATGCAAGGTACCTGGAATAACTGTTACTAATTTATGCAGACCAGCAATTTTCAAGGATGCAATGTAAATGATATGCCTTTATCAGTACAAATTATTTCTCAACGAGAATGTTTTGTGCACTATCTATACAGTGAAGACAAAAAAAAACTTGCTTGACCTCAGAAGATTTCATGACGTGACAAGGTTAATCGGAGCTGTCATATTGTGCAGCTACAACAAACTAAATCCACACAACACAGCAATGCGCTGCAGAACAGCACGGAGGTTCAGAGAGAGGAACCTCAGGAAGACTGACGTTAACTCTTTGATAAGCTTTCTTTTGAATTAACAGAAACAAAAACTCTATTCAGAGAATGCAGATGACTCACGAGTGGATTTCAGAGTACATAGTGTTGTATGCGCTACTGTACTCTAACTGTTCCTTAAGTTTAAAAAACATCACTTGTTCTGATGTAAAATAAAAATTTATTTAAGTCACTCCACCATGGTCCATTATGTAATATAACAGGATTCTCTTGTTAAAAGCAAAACTTTCAAAGACCAAATTACAACCTGAGCAGCAGCATCAACTTCAATGCAAGAAAAGTATTATTGTGCATCCCACTTTACCACTATGTTGCACTGCTACTGAAGAAAGCTCGAGTACTTCCTTAGTTTGATTAGCATCATCTTTTGCTAATTCACTGGCAAGATCTAAGAAGGACCTGCCTGACAGAAAACAGCTCAACTAAGAAGAGTAAGATTTTACAGAAACAGACACATTGCAAAAAAGAAAAATAATTTGAAAACAGAAATTCAGACTCAGGCTATACATAATTTATTCAGACTTCTTTTCTCCACAGTTTATGAACAGCCAAAAGTCAGATTACTTTATTGTCTATTTTTAAAGTTTCATCATATGTGACAGTCCAAACATGCAGCTCCAGGTGCTGTGAAATAAAATTAAATAAGCTAATGAAACCACGTTGTACTAGGACTTTTCAGTCAAACAATCCTGCTCAGGCTCAGCCCCAAATGCAGCCCATTTGATAATGGGGTTGGGAAAAGTAAAGCAAGTATACTTAATAAGTACAATTTGAAACAAACAAACCAAAGAGGAAAAAAGCAAACAAACAAATGGGGAAAAAAAAAAAAAAAAACAACCAGAAGATACAAAGAGAAAATGATTGTGCTTCAAGGCCACAGCAGAAATACTTAGCAAGCCAAGTAGGTTTTCCTCTTGAGAATTAAAACACAGTGTTAGATACACTGCTTCCTCAACATATCGGTCTGTCTAAAGGAAAATAAAGTTTTTAATACCCCATATCATATGTAAGGATATGAAATAAAAGTCTAAGTTGTACTGTAGTTACCAGGAAAGATCTATAGCATCTCTACAGGTGCTGACACCAACAACTATCAGTATCATCACACTGAAAGGCCTGATTAACATCTGAACATATGCATCACCTCTGCTAATTAACACCTCTGAATTTTACACATTCTGGCTTAAACAGCTGGCAAGTATTAAACACATTTAAGCAGCCTTAAAAACTCAATTTCCTGGGAATCAAGAGTTGTAACCAAACAAGGAGGGGCTCTTAGCTGACGTACGTTCAAAACAGTCATTTTTGCAGACTCCCGCATTTGAGGCCCATTATAAAGCTTTACCACCAAGTCTGTGCTAATGAGCATCCTCGCATTTGTTAAAGAGCATTTCATTCAAAACAAATCAAGCAGGTAGCAATTTAGGATTAACATGTTATTTACTAAGAGCTAATAAAGGATTTACACTAAAGGAGTTGCTGCATAAAAGAGAATCACTGCATGTTTGATTCTTTACTAAGGCAGTGGCATAGCAGTGTAAAAAGCACTGAAAAAAATATTCCATATTTTGTTTACACATCCAGTTCAGACAGGGACATCATTTACTCAAAAGAAGTTATTTAAAATTTATCTTCCTCCATAATAGAAAAGATTTCTGTAGTATAACTTGTATATATCATATGTCCTCTGAAACCAATAGTAATAATTTTAAATTTTATGGAAAGAATTTAAATGAAATTAAGTGCAACCAATTGTATACGTAAAAATTTTTATTACTGTGATGGCAAGACTTCCACAAAACCCACGCCATAACTGTTATTTTTAACGGATCACACAGGACACAGACTGCAAGGATTAGAGTCCCAGATTCTAGTACCATCACTGTAAGATCCAACCCCAGTTATTCAAACTACGAGCCACCCAAAAGAAATCATACAATTTTACGATCACAAGAAGTAAAAATGAAGCCATCAGTTCAATCTTATCTCTGGCTATACTTCAAATAATATAAGCCAACACTAACAACATTTAGACTTCGTGGTTCTACCACTATTTTTTATACCACCTTTGATTTTGCAAAAGCTGCATGGTACCTATTTTTTCTTGAATTAAAAACAAACAAAAAAAGTCCAATAACTTGGCAACCCATTTATAGTAATTCCACTGTAAATACTTAATTTGTAATGGGCTAACGTGTTGAAAGGCTATTAAAATACTACTAAAACAAGGTCTCACTTGCAATAGGCTTTAAAGAAGAAAAATCTTGACAGATAGCTGTGCTCACTATCCTGTGAATGTCAACCCTTGAGAGAAGATTATTTTTCTACAAAATGCTGAGTACTTGTTCCAGTCACTGTTTATGTGCACTTCACATCATAAAGCCCCCTGCACATCCAACATAGTTCTAGAACAAAACCATTTCATGCTGGGCAAAAAGAGTCCGGGGTGAGCGGCTGTTCCACACAGCAACACGCAGGGGCCAAAGAAATCCCTGCTTATCACTAGGAAGGCCCTACTGTGCCACCACAGCCACTCATGGAAGGCAGAGGAAAAAGGGATCCCACAATCAACAAAGCCACTGTCCTCTGCAAAAAGATTCTTTCAAAAGCCACCACTACAGCCTCTGCAGAATCCACCATCCTGGAAATTAGGATTTATGCCTGCTTAGAATTCAAACCTGAAGCATGAAGATTTGGCACTAGGAAAAGAACAGAAAACCTTCCTACCAGCAAGTCCTTTAAAGTTCTGGAAGCCTAAGAGCCACTTTCATTTAGATACATAATGGGTGAAAATGCTCTGTCAGGCTAATATCCTGCTCTGTATCATCTGTCATTGCTGGTGGCCACAACTGAAGCTGCTCTTTTCTTCCTTCCTGTAGTCATCCTAGACCACACTAAAGTCAAGTATCTCTTGCCAAATCTCTTATGATGATCTTCAGTGATTGCAGCTTTGGAGTGACTAGACTACTGTCCACAGCCAAATTCTTGAGTTCTCTGTAGTTCCCTTTCTCTCCTCACCCCTGGTCCACTTCTTCCAGCACCTCCAGCAGGGTAGGCAGACCTCTCTTGAACATGAGACAGTTTTTGACAAAACGTAATCTCAAGAACAGAGACTCTACAGAACACGATTAAATCTAGATGATGAAGTTATTAAAATAGCACAGGAATTACTTTAATGTACTATTACTGCATATATAATTATACTGTCAATTAATTTTTCATTTGTTTCATTTTTAAACAGAAGTGCATACACTTGATTTTTTCTCTCAACTTAATTCATTTTACTACAATTTGGTGATTGTGTTTTTTTAAATATAAAGAAATATTTAACAGCAAGTCACAGCTCCTTTTAAATACTGGAAGTGCAGCTTAACATTCCTTGCTATATAGTACCAGCAGAACTTCTAAGCAAGCAGCTACCGAAACAAACCAAAGAGGGTGGCATTTTTTCCTACTGACAAAGGACTAGCACTAACACCAATTCAGGTACAAAGCACTTTAAGCAGGCTTACCTCAGATTCATCTGTTGATTCTTCATTATACCTGGTTTCCTGAAAACAATGCAAAGAAAAAGGGAAAATTAGCTAAGTGCATACGTAACCCTAAACAACTGAGCAATAGCTCCCCTTTTTAAGTACTTTTTACACCTTTAAGAGACAAAAGAAAAGTGGAAGCAACTCAAAGTTCAGAGTGGTTCTGAACATGTTAGAAATTATTATCCTTCTCATTCATCCCCAATTCATGCACATGTAATCTAGTGCCACACTGACACTCAGTGGCACCAGCTGACTATGAGACTACAGTTGGCTACCTGGCTAAAAGGGAGAGGGAACAGCATCACCTGTCAAGTCCTACTCTCCCCAGAAGCAGCAGTAAGTTTTGCAAAGCAGCTACTCATGTCTTGACTCACAAGGCTGAATGGCATTCTCTAGTTATCCAGCAACTAGCTTTTGTATTCAACTATTAGTACACTTATTTTAAAATTAAATAACTTCAAGACATTTTCCATAGAAATCAGCATTTAATGACTTTTTCCTTCCCACCAGACATCAATGCAAACCAAGTGGCTTTCTCTCTTGCCTTTGAAGCAACTGTACCTTTAAAACATCTTTCTCTGGCAAGACAATGAATCTTACTGTCCTACAAAAAAATTTAAGTCGACTTCTGCTAATCTCTCACCTGTCCACTGGTAAAATCTGCTGATGCAATGCCTCCTCAAAGAGGTCAGCAAAATGAAGATTTACTTAACGTATTTATCGTTATCAATAGCAATAAAAGGTTACAACTAATACGCTGACAGTGAATGTAAGCATTTTAACAGCAAAATATGATATAAGCAAAGAATGAGCAAGAGAGAAGGCAGCAACTTCCTATATTCTTATGAAGTAATATTTGGACAGTACAATAAATAGGTAGGGAATTTCACTGGAGAAGGCAAAAAAAGAGATGGTTACCAACTGTTCAAGGAGAAATGGAAGGGGAAGAAAATTTAATGCACTCATGTCATCTTTAGTTTGCCATGTTTATTTGTTTTCCTCATTTATAAAAGGTACTGCTTGTGACCTCTAGGCAGAAAGCAAATGCATGCAAATGCTTCATCTGCATTACTGGAGGTTCACCTTTACTGACCATCACAACTGATTAGAAGAGATATGGATGGGGGAGAAGAAAAGAAGCATTTTTATTTGCTACCTGAAACACACTGCAAGATGTTACCGTGATCGCTGCCCTCTGTTTCCTACATTTTACTTACTACAGCCATGTCCACCTCTAAAACATATATATCGCATAGAAGGGTTATCTGCGTAGTATGTATTTATGACTGGAATTGGGAAACTGCATGTAGAAAGAATATGGGAGTCAATGGAAGACGAAGAGGGACTAAAACCTAGATATCCTTTCAAGCTTAGGTTTGAGTTTTTATGTATCCCTGTTTGTCTGTCAGTTTCAGCATCTCTACTCACTAAATGCAGTTACCTTTCAAGAAATAGCAATTTTGTTATATAGAATCTCTGTGCATCTTAAATTCTACTTAACTGTAATAACCAAATGATAAGAGAACTAAAATACCATGATGTAACATTGCCAGCCTATAGGACAAGCTATAACACACAAAGTCCACATCAAAATATCACCAGATTCCTAACAGACAAATTACCTTTGTTTCCTGGACACTAAGAGTTGCATACTGAACTCCTTTATACATCAAAACTATTAGATATACCATTTTGATATTCTGATACAATTCACATAATTTATATCAAAAAGGAGAATTTGTTTGGAAAAAAAAATTGATCTGCTCTCCCAAATAAAACAAGCAATTAAAAAAAGTGACATCTTTGCTGCTACACAAGACTTGCTAGTGCAGCTATACCACTTACATTTTTTCACGATAGTTCCTGACCGTTTTGGCTATTCAGGAAAACACAGATGCAGGGAAAGAAAGTGACAAGAATTCTCAGGGTGAGCTCACTATATAACATGACACAGACAGACTCACACACTTGCAGAGCAGACTAACAGCCCACCTGCTTTACACTTGTTGATCCT
Organism: Anseranas semipalmata; assembly: GCA_013399115.1. NCBI lineage: Eukaryota > Metazoa > Chordata > Aves > Anseriformes > Anseranatidae > Anseranas > Anseranas semipalmata. The sequence goes on along the minus strand of VXAA01003753.1, from coordinate 450,509 downwards.
TATATCCACCTGTCACTTAAAACAATAAAGATTACAGTAAATCTTAAGCTGTTATGTGAAAGGACATCCTCAGAAAATATTGGCCTATAAAATCAGGGCACACCAGAAGTTGATTCAAATAACCAATCTCTTTTGATCTGGGACATCTATACTGCTAATGCTACTGTATTTGCAAGCCACTGCAATTGTGGCTACAAAGTTTCATAAATTGCACAGAAATTCAGGCAAATGCATCACGGCCTTTATAATTAACTAAAGAAAATGACATTCAGTAATTCAAAGGGAGTCTTGGCTTAGGAAACAAATCATAGAATCACAGAACAGTTTGGGTTGGAAGGAACCTTAAAAGACCATCTAGTTTCAATCCCCCTGCCACGGGCAGGAACACCTCCCACTAGACCAGGTTGCCCAAAGCCCCATCCCACCTGGCCTTGAGCACTTCCAGGGATGGGGCATCCACAACTTCTCTGGGCAACCTGTTCCAGTGCCTCACCACTCTCTGAGTAAAGAGTTTCCTCTGATTTGTTCTTTGACAACAACTTCACTGAAGGTGTTTATAATTGACTCGTACCTACTAACTCACTTTGCTAGCAACTTTCTGTTGAAAAGCTTTTTGCCCGAATTCTCCCACTCATACAGACAAACTGGAACAGCAAACTGCAGTTATGACTACCCTGGGGTTTTGTCAGGTTATTTCCCCCTCCCACCAAATGCATGAACCAAGAGGATTATACTCCACTTCTACTTCTTAGTAGTCTTGTAACTGTGGAAAGGAAATCCCTCAACAGGGATTTGTAGATGACCGGAATCTCAAATCATGTAGGAATGACTGTCATTGGTAGGTCTCAGACTCTAAGGGAAAATCAGCAATACATTTCAGTCAGCTGGCAAATGCTGTTGCTCAAGCAGCCTAAGAATAGAAAAGGGGAATATGGATGAGGAAGCCACAGAAATGCAAAATAATCTCTGACCCTTATAATCTCTTATTTAGTAGATCCAACATAAGTTTTCAATAGAATTGGTTTTCTAATATGGTGGATATAGGGCTTTCCCTTCACTTACAAAACCAGATGTTATCAACTGTATTTTTAGACCCATGACTTAAATCTGCTGGGAGGGGAAAATCACGAAACTTAGATTTCAGAGAAACTCTGCCACCATTCACCTACATGAACCAACATACACATCCCTTTCAGTAGGGCTGTGCGTACTCTGTGTAAAAATAAACAGAAATGAGTAAGATATCTTTAACTATGATATGAACATTCACAAAACACTGACTGCTTTAATCTCTTACGTTATTATTGAAGGTAAGAAGATTTATCACGGTTGGTTTCATCCTGAGAGCTCTCTAAGTGTTGTTACAGTTAAAAATTCACCTGTTCCAGTGGCCCACCCCCCAGGAGAAGCCAGCCCCTCCCAATAAAACCCCTGATGGCAGGAAAGGTGGAAACCAAATGCCATTTCCCAATTAAGACCCATTTTCTTGAGAAAGTTTTAAAGCTCTCCAACATTCTGGCTTCCAAGAGAGACAGAAGTCACACTGCTTAGCTGCATGTCAAAATTAAAAGCCCTAGCTCAGCAAGGAAATTGAGAAAGTATTCAGAGTACAGGGAAACTTCATTTCTAGCTTTTATTTTATCTTTTTCTTGGGAAGGAGCAGTCTTGAAAGGGAGAGCTTTATGAGGACAGTCACTTCAGAGACGTGTGGGTCACAAGTACCAAACTACTCAAATTTTCCTCAGAAGATTCCCCTGTCGAGATTAACTTGCCCACGCTCCCTGCACCACTTGCCACAAGTGAGTTTCTCAGCTCTTTTAGAGAGGCCCTTCCCTTCCTTCAGTCCCTTAATTTTTGCTCTGCGAAGGTGCCAGCCTTGTTTCAAACACCTACCCTCACACCCTGCCCCCAGCTGCCAGGGGCTTCTGCGTCAGGTGTTACCTAAAAACCGGCACCCCCCTCCACGACCTGCACCGCCTGTCGGCTGTTCTGGACAAACCCTAACACACAGCCGGCTTGGCGGGGGAGCAGAGGCTTCGCCCCGCCGCCTCCTCCATCTTCTCTCCTCCGCCCCGGCGCAGCGAGGCTCCAACCACCGCTCCCTCCGCGCCGCCGGGGCTGCCGCCCCCTGCCCTCTCACGCTCTGCCCCGCTGCTTCCAGGGGCCTCCCCGGCCCCGCGGCCCCGTTCCCCGCCGAGCTCCTCGCCCCCTCTGCGGGGCAGTGCCCTCACGGCCTCTACCTTCTCCGCGGCTTCCGCCATGGCGCGGCCGGCGAGCCGTCATGTGAGGGGCAGGAAGCCGGCGGGGCGGAGGCACCCTGGGAAATGTAGTTTGGGGAGGTTTTGCTGGCGGGGGTGTTTTCTGTCTTTCTTTTTATCTTTCTTTCTTTCTAGCTGTCTGTCTTGTTGATCCACAGGATGGTGTAGTCTGTGCCGAGGGCCAGTCCCAAGCATATCTGCTAGCCCTTGAGGACAAGGCCCGTTTACCGGCATCCACCTGAACAGCACTTGGGCTGCAGTGGCAGGAGGACTTTATAAAGCCTAAATTTCTTTCTACAGTTCTAAGAGCTGCTGCATTTTCTCTTTTAAAACTAAAGATCTGAATGCCTTGCTTGCATCCAAGCTGCTTTCTCTATATTTGTTAAAAAATATAACCCAAACTAAAAAGCAGTAGGCAGTGCTATGTACCACTCCGGTTTTGTCAGTGGAGATAGCCCAAATCTAAGGAGGAGCTACGGTGTTAATGCACCAAGTCCTTACGCTCGGGATCAATGCCCAGAATTTAAAATGTGCAGGACAGCTTTGGAAACTAAAGAGAAAACTAGACAGTTATGCAAGAAACAGTTGACTGTAAGGCCATAAAATGAAAATTAAATGCAGAGAGTATTACCATGGCACTGAAAATTGTGTACATAATTGCCATGCTTTTAGAAATGAATAGCCAGAGTTTTGACAGAGAGGAGATCCGACTGTCCCTTAAAGACACACTGAGAGGCTGACACTGGGCTGAGGGAAAGCTGTCTAATCAACAGTGTCAGTACGAGAAGATATAACTATCATGAATACATTTCATTTGGAAATGAGATAATACAAGAAAACCTCAATTTTTGATTAGTTACCAGATGTCTATGGACTATCAGCGTACCACGGCAAAGGAGTACATAAATGCTTTCCTGGCCATACAAACCAAGGGACTCCACAAAGAAGATGTTTGGCTGCCATTTTACAAAATATTGTTGAGATCTAATCTGGGAAAAACTGTAAATTTCAAGCTACCTTTGCTCAAAAAAATAAATTCAAGCTGAAAGGGGGCAAAGGACTACTGAAACGATCACAGAAATTTAGGGTCTGTTTTATTGGCTCCTTCAATTTAGAAATAAAAAGGAGATGAAGAAGAAAAAACTATTAAAATAAAAGTTATGAGATGAAATAGGTATCAGCTGTTTTCAGTGCATTTCAGCTGGAAATGAGAAGTAGATTCCCATGCATCAGACAGGTGTGGTCCTCAGAAGAATCTTCCTGGCAAGAAATGTAACTAATTTTAAGTTGAGGCTTAATAAACTTCTGTAAGAGATGTTTGCTGATATCTGTGTAGTTTACCCAGAAAACTGATTACAGTCCCGTTCTGACCTCCTTGAATCTTAGTCCTGGTGAAATAAAGGAAAAAATTATCATTGCTGCCAATGAAGCCAGAATGTGTCCTGTATCTTATCCAGTACTTGAAGTCTGTGTACATCTAGTGAAAGGATACTTTGCCTGATATGTTTTTTTTTTTTTTTTTCCACGTTTAGGAAAAAAAGTGATTGGGGGTTTTGGGTTTCAGTTTTGTGGGTTTTTGTTTTTCCTAAACAGAGACATTTTGTGGCACATTTTGAACTGGAATGAACATTAATAACTGACTTTATAAATGCCAAGAAAAATAGAGTGTAAGGGAAAGGATGGCAGATCTTGTAAACTTGGCTATTATAACACCTAACAGGGCACATTTGTTACAAACAGAGCAGTCAAAGAACAGCTGTTTTTGTTTTCACTGCACATAGAATAAGTGGTATAAACAATGTGATTTACTTATAGTATGCTGCTTATATCTGGCAGAAATGTACAAAGCTATTTTTTTTTTCTTGTTTAGGCTTAAGGTATGAATTCAATCTGCCATGATTATAGGTTTTTATTGTGTCAAGGAAATTTAATATGTTAGTGTCTGATTCTGCCACCCCTCCCACACCCGTCCCCCAAAAGTGCTGACAGCCATCAAGTTGCAATGACATTGGTGGGTCTGAAAATCTTTCAGCACCTCCCATGAAGCTCTCAGCATCCTACAGGCTCACTCCTGAGAACATCCTAGTCAACGTTTGGAGAGCAAAGGCTTAAGTATAGTTCAGCATAAATGGAAAATATGGCACTGCCTAAGGGAACTGAATATTCCAGCCTAACCATAAAAGCTGCTCTCTCTCACTGCCTGCCTGCCAGCACATAGATCTGAAGTTTTGGTGAAGTCTAAATGAGAGACTGTATAAGTGAGAGAGGTTTGGGATCGCTGGTAGGATTATGAACACTTTAAAGTTTAGGTAGAGCGTTTTGGCTCAGATCCATCTCAAGTGATAGTCTGGCTGTACCTTATAATTTAGCTTTAACTTGATTCACCTAAAAAAACACTTTCTAAAAGTCTTTTTAAGTAAAGGTTTCAGCCATACTATGATGATTTTAATGTTCGTAGTGCCTACTTTAATGCACAGTTGACAGGAATTCGTCAGGACACTTAGAAAAGGATGCTGACACCCCCATCAGGCTTGCTAAAGTTCAAGTCTGTCAGGAGTTTTTGATTTATCTTTTGCCACAGAAATTGGAATTATCATTGAAACTTGGACCTTGACCATTACTCAGATTCCAAATACTGGCTAGAATTTTTATCTCTTGCTTTAACACAGTTTCTTCCTGACTACTGTGAAACATAACAAGTAGCAAGTATCCATGCCATTTGGTAGAGATTGTATTTCAGGCTCCAAGAGCTCTCACTTGCTCTCAAGTACGACTGATTCATCCAACAAAATATTCAGCTGGGTTATCTCTTTCCACTCTCACCACCACTTATTCAGTTAAAAAAAAAAAAAAAAGAATAAAGCGGTGTTGTGTGTAATTTAATAGCATTTAAAAACACTATGCTAGATAAAACATAGCTAATATTGTTGTCAGAACAATAGAAGTTCAAAGACTTTCTTCTTTCTGTTTGTTTGTTTGTAGAAAGAGACTTGCAAAGGCTTTTTTTTTTTTCACTTGCTATCAAAGAATTATTTCTGTGAAACTACTTTCAATTTGTACCATAGCTTCCCTTTGTACTTTAAAATGATCCTATTTCACCTGCTAGCATTATATTGTTTTGCAAATGTTTACTTTTTTCTTCTTAGACCATATCTAAAATTTATTTTATGAACTTTCCTCCTGAAATAAATATCAGACAAATGAATATAAAAAATCTTTTAATTATAAATCAAAAATCATATAAATATATTTTAATGACTTGAAGCTAGATTAACCATCCTCATAAAGCTAAGCTCATACGCAAATCTTTGTAGCATAGTCATTAACAAAGATAAATACCTTTTTGTTAAACATAGTAGTACCATGTAAACATCATAGTAACTCTCTTCTTTAATTAAAGCTAAAGATTACTTCTGTGTAATTTGCCATATCACCAAAAAGGGAAGCTAAGAAATGGAAGTACACATTACCAGTATGTCCCACCACTGTGGCAAATATAATTAAATATAAATAATCTGCCATTTTTTATAAAAATGAGAGTGGTAAAGGATATCAGAAAGATTACCACAAATTCTTTAAAACAGTTGATCTCTGTTCCCTGACATTTAAAGACTTTTCAAAATTAGAGTGAATTATTTTAAAATCCTTCAGGAATAGCATTTCCCTTAGTCTTTTCTTTCTTCCTCTGACCCTCTCTCCCTGTCTGTGTTTCTTCTGCTCCCTTTCTTCATCTCCACTCTCAGGCAATCTTTATTGAAAGATACCTTCTTGTGCTGGGTAGAGCACACAGAGAAGATGAAAAAGTGTGAAGAACAGTAAACAACATAAAGCCAGTACAATTATCCATTTATTAAAGATAAACAAGCACTATATATAAAGAGAGAGGTAGTAAGGGACCCTCTTAAAAACCTTATAGTTAAAAATATTAAGGGTCTGGGAAAGAAGGAGCAAGTCTGAAATTGAAAAAAGATTATACTACAAGAAAATTTCATAGATCTATAGATTATGAAGCCAGATGGGAATAGCACTGAGATTTAATCTGAACTCCTCCCTAACATGGGCCATGAGATTTACCTGAATTAATTCCTCTTTGTGCCAATTTTTTAAAAAGAAAACATATCCTTGACATAACGTTTCCAATTATACAGATCTCACTGCACTTCTGATAAGTCATTTCAAAGGCAGTTATACTGACTGCTAGAAGAACAAAGAACACAAAATAAATGTCTTACCGGGTCATAACAGTGGTCCACCTAGCCTAGTACTTGGTCTCCAATAGCAGCAATGAGAGGTTCTATTTGGGGAGCACACGTGAGCCCAACTACTGAGCTCCACTCCCCTTGTTTTACCCCAGCATGCCCCTAGGGATATTAGAAGGTTCATCCCTGACTACTCCTGTTAATGAACCCACCGTTCATTAATTTGTCTCTTGGGGATGTGCTGATACTGCTTGCCTCCACAGTCTCCTGAGGCAATGAAGCCCAGAAGTTCTCTGCCTGCCGCTTGAAGAAGTTATTTCTTTTTTTCTCTTTTAAACTGCTCTGCTATGGATCTCCTACCAGTTTTGGTAGGCACCCCTTAGTTCGAATAATGCAGGACCTGGTACATAATGATTTTCCTTATCCCTATTTAAATTTAAATTTGTCTAATGTCAGCTTTGACCCACTCCATTATGTCCATTATGGCATCATCCATCAGCAGCTTTCAAAAGTTCACTATTATCAGCTTTCCGTTCCCCATGTGAGTACTCATAGCCTAAGATGAAATCACTTCTTAATTATTTGTAAAATTAAACATAAAGGTGCCACTGAGTCTTTCATAAAAGACGTTTTACATCCTGCAAATCATTTTTGCGACTGCTGTCTGCTATATCTCCAATCTGTTAATATCTTTCTTGATTTGTGCCTATTGGAATATGACTGTATTAATGTGAAACTAATGCAAGATACTCACCCCTCTTGCGTTTATTTTATTATTGTGAATAACTCTACCATTCTTTCTCATCAGAGTCATACCACGACTCTGCCTGTGATTCCATTTTTAGGATTCCTTCTCTTTCCTAATAGAATTAAAGCACTCCTTGTCTTTAATTCTTCTAGCATTGAATTTTTTTTTCAGCTTCCCATAATATGTATTTTTATGATTCCTAGCTTTTAATTTACAGTTACTCCCACTACTTTTTTCTCCTTGAAACAAAACATAAAAATGAAACCCTAGAGGTATAAACTTATAATGGATGCTTTCACTCTTCCTCAAGGATATTTTGTGGGTTTTTTATCTTGTTGTAGAGTCCTAAGTATTCTTTTCATAGTACCCACTTCTCATTTATATGTTCCTCCTAGCTGATTATTCATTGGCTTCATCTTTTTTAAAGCAACATTTATGTTTCTTTCTAATAAGAGCCATATTCTGTTGTCAAACATAAATGTAACTTGAGTAATGAGCATTTTCATCAAAGAAAACACTCAGACTGATCTAATTTAAAATTAATGCATAATGATTAGAACAATCTTAAGATCCTGTTTGGTCCAAGAGTCTGAAGAACTAGCTTAAATTTAATCTCAATGTTCATATTTAGGTTTTGTTAGATTTCAGAAATTGGACTTCCTTTCTATGTGCCAAGAGCTGCTGTCCTTCTTTACAAGTGAGACCAATTCTTAAGAGAAAATACAGATTAGGTACGACCCTAGATCTTGAACCTACAATTTTATAATTTTATTAACCTTTCTGGAATTTGAACTTGAAAATCCAGAATCCCAATTTCCAAAACTTCAGTCTAGGTTACAGTAATTTTCTAGAATGTACCTGACCTACAATGTGACTTTAACAGAACTGTTTATCACATTCAGTATGATCAACTGCTTATCATTTATGTTATATGGCGTAATGAAATCCTTGACATTACTGAATTGATGAGACACTTCTATCTATATTCTTGCTAGAAGTTGCACCAGCAGGAGAATCCCAGTTGCCAAGGTGACTGGTGCAGATTGGTTTGAGTCCATTGCTTTTTTTTTGTGAGTTTCCAATTTTAAGTACTGGAAATGATGTGAAAATAGTGTTTCTGTCTGTCAGGTGGGTGTCTTGCATTATGCTGAGATTTGTCATGTCCAGCAGGGTAACATAAATGAGCATGCAAAGGCACAAAGCATTCTGGGGTAGTGCTGGAGGACTGTCTCAAGAGGACGGAGCCACACTTAATGTGGTCTGTGTGATATTACCAGTCCATAGCAGCCCCTGGAGCAAACTGTCTTAGAGGGCACTGGTTTCCTCATTACAGAGGGAAGCCCACACGTGAACAGCCACGTGCACAGTTTTGAAGATCAGGGCAACCGGGCACTGCAAGAGATAGGATAAGCCAAGCTGGCGACGTGGACCTTACACAGAATTGCTTTGCACTTCTGTGATCTTTCTACATGTGGGTGATACTACCCAAGTATTTTGTTATTATTTTTATTGGCCTATTACAAATCTGCATGAATTTCAGTAATATATTGCTGCTTCATTATTACTTGCTAGAGCTGCTTCCAGATACTGATCATGGAAGATCAGAAGAGGATACAGTAGTAAATTTACCTCAGTGTGGTGTTTGTTTCCTTCTAAAGAAGACCAGCTATTTGAAAAGCATCTTTTCAAATGGCTTACCTAAACTGACATGTCACAAAAATCTCTTTTCCAAATCTTACTCAGTAATATTCTTCTACATAAACTGTATTACTGTGATACATAGACATGTCTTGGATATCATTGGTCTACTTGTATTTTAATATAAAGAAAAAGTAGGTTTCAGGATACAAAGAACAAAATTAATAGAACATAAACCGTTCTTCTTTTAATCTTAAATTTCACGCATGACGAGAGTTCTTCCATTGTTAGTTAATAAGTGTTCACTAAAAGGGTCAGCAGTAGCAACATTTGTTTAAGTACCTTAGACAAGTATTTTGCAAAACCATTGGAGGAACGGATTGCTACCTAAATAGTGAAATTTTTATCAAATTCAATCCTGAAGAAAATATGATATGGTATATTTTTATATATATATAGTGGATGAATGAGTTGTCATTGGACTATGAAGCTTCTCATATTTGGCTTGGGCTGCCTCACTTGCTGTATTTTGAAAACAGTAAATCACTTTGTTTATGCCACATCTTCTCACTGTTAAGGTGAGAATTCTTTTATAAGTCTTTTCCACCTGAAACAAAAGTGGTACTTTTGAACTTTTTTTTTTTATGATTTAAAGGTGTAAAACCTGCAAATTATACGTATTTTCAAAATAACCCTCTCCCTCCATACACACAAAAAGCCCCCCAAAAGTAATATTTTCAGAAGTAGCTGTTTATCCCCATTGACAGTGAAGTTGATAGGAATTTTATTATTGATTTCAGTAGGAAAAGATTTAGACCAACATTTTCTGCTTTTGAAAAGCTCACCATTGTTCTTCAGATAATTAATGTATAAGACATACATATTTTAAATATTGGCACCTAAATATTATATACCAATTTATTGGTATGTAATAAATATACCATTTCCCTTATAGCTGTGTTGTATCTTGCCTTTAACTCTCAGGAGTCAAATCACCCACGCCTGGTAAAACTCTCCCTTATTCCTTTTCTTCACAAGTGTTATTTCTGATAATTGTTTTTCCTCACTTCTTCTGATCTGCTTTGTTATTGAAGGTTTTTAATGGAGTCAATGTTAAATAGATCACTGGAAAATCTATTTTGTATTTACAGTGAAAAACACTTTTCTTCTTCTTCTTGACATACACTTAACCTCAAGGAAAAATACTTAGTTTTCCACTTACTTAAGTAGTGTATATAATGTACAGGAAATGATTGATGAGGTTATCAGAGTTCCTACCTCAGGAATACCATATACTTTCATGCATAATATTCTGGTTATAGCCATTACACTAACATTCTGAAGTGAATTTTCAACTTTGCCATCTTTGTATATATATTTTGTAATACTGTTTAACTGAGATCCAGGGAGTGGAAGGAAGGAAATAACTAAAAACATGAAAAGGGAGGAAAACCAACAAAATAAATATATTAAGCCACAATTATACTCCTGCCAAGCAGATAACTACTGTGCTGTCATTTGACAACTGTAACATAAAATTCTGGTTCCACTAAATTCAATAAGAGTTTTGCTGTTCATCAAAAAGAGGTTAAGGCTTCCCTCACGTATTCCATATTGCCTATTAAACTGAGGACTGAACTTTCAATAGGTATGAGAATATTAAATCAGAGGCACATGGCTGGTTCACATGTTCTAATCATGTAAAGCTGCCTTAATTCCTACTTATGACAATATAACTGAATTATCTTCTATTCTGCAATTCCATTCACGAGAGAAGTTTGGTTAACTTTTCTGCAGCCCAAAACATTAAACTGAATGTCCCCCAAGCCTGCACAGCCCCATGAGCACCAACGAAGATCTACTACACCTCTGACTGGGGCTACCACTATGCCTAGATGCTACCCTCTTTGAGCAGAGGTGCAGAATGGATCCTGACCATCAGAATAAGCCCTTGATCGTTTCAGTGAACTCCCCTTTCTTTGCACTTGTGTATGACATGCACACAAATAATCGTTTACATTTCAGACCCTTTTTATACTGATAGGAAACTAAATAAAAAATGGCCTCAGCATAATTGAAGATCAGGACACCAGTTTATTGCCATCAGGCCTTTTAATCACACATCCCTATACCTATGAGACAACCTTTCCATTTACTAAAAGTACAATCCTCACTGTGTGTTCTGTTTTCTGATGCTCTAATCATAAACTAGTCAAAAAAAAAAAAAACACTCTTAAAAACAGTTCTTTCTTTCATTACATCTTTAGCTGCTTGTATCAACCTGCTCTTTTTCACAGCTATGTTTTCCTTGCCATCTCTTCCCATCCTCTTACATCCCCTCAGGATCTGACCCCAGACCACATAGCTGAAGTCTGACAGTTCACCCTGGGACAATCCTTGATTATGAAGCAATGTCAGAGTCAAAATCCAGGTCCCTGGGGTGCAGGGTAGTGCCTGTAAGTGGTGCCTGAGGTAATACATGGGCTATTTAGGTATCTCCTCTTACCTCCCTCCACCCTGGAGTGGAATAACTTTTTAGTCAAATACATTCTCAATGAGTTTTATGTTGATGTAGGAAACGTAGCTAGCGCTGGTAATGTGTCAGCAGGTTTAAGCAAATTCAAATGTAAGCCTGTTGACACTGTGTTTTCCAAAGGCTGTGGATTTAAAAAATGCTGTACAATCCACCAACCCCTGACACGGAAACAGAACTAATGAAACGTTAACAGTCATGCTGAAGTCAATGGTCCTTACAAAGGAACTGATTCACCTCTGAAGGTTTTAAAAGATATGAGTATTCCATACGAAAAAAAGGCCACACAGCTTTTAGAAGAATATACAACATTCCTGCAGCATGTGGTTATAGTATAAAAATGTTAAGGAGATGATTGCTCTCAACAATGGATGTGGATAAATATAGCTGCCACGCAGCAATAATAGGATGATATCCTCCCCAAAAGCAATTTTTTGAATCTGAAATAAATTGTTTCCATTCTTCTCATTCTTTAGCCCCCAAGAAGGTATTTTGTGGATAATAACACTCTTATGACCTGTTGGGTCAGATATCGAGGGGCTATACCAGCTGCATGCTAAGCGGGCAGAGCAGCAGCAGAGCACCAGTCCTCACCTTCCCACCTCGTTTAAGTAGATTTTTAGTACAATGCTAAGAAGCAGCCTCAGTTCTATTGGTGCCTGGTTTGCTGTCAGCACAGATAGTGACAGGTCACCAGCAACACTTTTCTCTACAATGTTCGCTGCCAGGCAGCAAATACACATAGTGCTTAAAAACTGTTATCACCTCTTTGCTTCATGCAGCCTCCATGAAGAACAACTTCCCATTCTTCAGGTGGGGAAAGTGAGTCACAAAGCAATACTACCTCATTTTAAGCAATTCAAAAGGAAAATCTCTGTCCCCTGATTGCCAGCCTTATGCTTTGGCTACAGGACAGCCCTTCCTCCCTTGATGGCCTGCCTCAAGTATTGCCTTTTTCCATTAAGCAAATATTGATTTTGTTCTCTTGCTTGAAAACAGGATAGAAATTAACATGGCTCTTTTTGGTTACTTCATTGTATGTGAATCACTGGGGAATAGTATTTATTAGCTAACTGCTGTTGCATCCAATGGGTACTTGGAACAGTTTTTTCCCCTGGTATGTGTTAAACAGCAGCTATTAAGAATGCTCCTCTGTGACAAAGTGCCAGGCTTCCCATTTAACTATTTAACATCATGCAGACAGTCCAGCCCCCACCATATTACAACAGATGATACAATTCAGAAGAAACAGGACTGGGGCAACCAAAGATCTTGTTATTTATTTTATGAGCATCTGGCTCCTTATTATAATTAGCTATTTATATTGTGATGGTGACAATAGCATGCTACTTATTTTTGAACAAAGATGAGGGGACACAATTTCTGTCTGAAAACAAAAAGACTTCTAAGTCAACACCAGATCTCATTTGAATGCCATCTAATCCCTTTAAGTAGCTGGTATTAGTAAGGGATAGTGGGATCAAAGGGTGATAGGAAAAGATGCACGTGAGCTGCTGTGAGGACAGTTGTTGGTGGCAGGCACAGCACACTGAGGTGCTGGAGGTTTTCTAACACATCTAGCAGTAGTCCTGAGGAATCGGTGTACAGATCTCCTCCATCAAGCAGTACATAACATGTTACTGTGGAGTTTAGTCAGATGGGGATCAAAATTACTTGAGTAACAAGCCTAACTATTATTTCCTAAGGAAATCATTGTGAGAAAACTTGGTAGTAAGGGAAAGTCATGGGAGCTGCATGCTCTCCTATGATGTGCCACTGGATCACTAAATTATAGGGAGAGAATCGTTTCACTGTTCTATACCTCAGTTTCCCCATCAATGAAATGGAAGTAATGAAATGTACTGATTGTTGTGAAGTATTTTGATATCTAGAGATGAAAAGTCCTAAGAACTTGAGGCTCGATCCAAAGCCCTTTGAAGTCCTCAGAAGGCCCTTGATTCAGCTATCTTAATTTGCATTTCCCTTACTCTGCAAGTCACCCACCAGTTTCCTGAATTTGGAAACATACCACCCAATGCATTTCTCAAAGATGGAAAAATAATCTCAAGTAATCATTATCATTATCTTTGACTATTTGACTATTCAGTTTGAATTTACAAAACAGCAGAGCAATATATGCATTTGGATTATTTGTAATATTTTACAAGATCAAGGTGAAAACTTAGAAGATAGAGAAGGAAAAACCCAGCATGTTTCCTTGACACCAAAGAACGAACTCTGACAGAAACAAGCTTTTTTTTTTATCTTTCTTCTCTGAAGATAGATGAAAAAGATCAGGAGAAACTATGTCTCATTAGAAGTAAATGCAGTCTGTGGCAATCCATACTAAATTTCCAGGTCATATCTTCTAAGAAGATATTAGGTACCAAAGGACAGGTAGTTAGATTGGGAGAAAAAAAATGCTAAAAAGTAATTAGAAGTTGGTGTTTAATTTTTTTTTTCAATATAATAAATGAAGTGGCACAGACTTTCCAGAAGAATTTTAAATCTTTCAGTGTGATGGGTAAGGTGAGAGAAGGTTGTAAGACGAATGACAGTTCTGCTCATTATTCAACAAAGCTCACAACAAATGAAATGGGTGCCTTCAGAACATACTTTGTTTTCTTTTTCTGGAGACTAAGCAGCTTCTTTTTGCTAAAAGAGAAATATTATCTTTATGAAGAAAATATTTTTCCTAATCAATATTTTTTTAACCTCTGGGTTATTACTTCCTCAAATCTCTTTTTAATTTTTTTCCTCAAAATTGGTCTATGTACTTTAATGAAAAATCTGCAGAACAGACACATGCTATTGTTCACATTAAAGCTTTCAAAGGTTATTAACTGTGATGGGGCATTACTTGTCTTCAGCACATTTTTCTGTAATGTATCACGTTCTTGGGATGTATGTGTGTGTATATATATAATTGGGAGCGGAAAGAATTAGCTTTTGGCAAAGCAGAAATATCCACACACTGGTTAAAGTCAAAGATCCAAGAAATACACATTGTATTCTTGCTGTGCCACATATTCCCTGCATCATCTTGTGTATGTCACTTAGCTTCTTTCTGCTTCAGCTTAGGAATCTTTTAAAAGGAATTAATACCATAGGAACATGTATGTATCTTTATCGACCACTTCAGAAGCCTGGAGATTAATGGAAACTTTTAAATTTATTTTTATTAAACTTCTTGTGATGAAAAATCATTTAACTCTTCAATTTTCTTATTCTTGTTCACTTTGAGGATAGAAAATATGCAAAGAGAATAAGAAACAATTTACATCTAAGAAACCCTATGCCACCTAGTCATTCTCCAGAAGGAATTCTTTCCTCCACTCCTGTCAAGTCATTAGTTTGCATCTCAAAGCAACGTAAATTCTCAGGAGCACAAAACTCCAGTTTACTTCCATCAGGACTTTGACTGTTCAAGAACAGTTGGAATTAGCCCAATGCTATTTTTTTTCTGGAGCCCTGCTTCCAGATCTAAGACTAGTCAATGGGTCTGAATATATACCCTGTAACCAGATATAGACTGTACATCAAAAAACAGCCTTAGATGTTTTATTATCTCTTGAGCTCTGGCCAGAACAGGATGATGAACACGGTGTTTGAAACTGCTGATGCTATTGAAAAACCCTACAATAAAATCTCTCTTGCTATCTTTTGTACTTGATTACCAAGCCGAAAGCAAGATTTTATAATAAATGGCAAATCATGATCACTTTCTTTCCTATGCCTGTCGCCTATCTTGTTTGGAAAATCTTGGACAACTTTTGCCCGATTGTTGGGCATTACTCCAGTAGGCTTGTAACGTTTCAGTCTTCTCTCTCATCTCACTCCCAAGGTATCAAAGTTCTCCGTGCATTCTTCCCCCAGCCCCTGAACCCTCCTACAAGTTGTACTCTCTATCCCACGTGTGTTTGGATGCACTATTTTATCGAGCCTATGTCACAAACTTGATCACTTATGTAAAAGTAGTCATGCTGTTAACTGCACTGGACCCACTTTTAATTAATAATCAAGCTAAGACCAGAAATAGGATTGCAGAATAAAGATGAATATATAAATGGGATTACATTATATAGTAGTATCTGGTATCATGAAACCGGACTTGATCTTTGAGGTCCTTTTCTAGTGTTTAAGCTATGTAAACGTGGGGGTTTTTTTGTTTGTTTTTTTTTTTTTTTTTTTTCTCCTGTTTATATTTTATTTTATTTTATTTTATGAGTTAGGGGAACTTTTCCAAAGTGAATNTTTTTCTGTAAGTGTGTGGTTTTTTTTTTGTTTGTTTGTTTTTTTTTTCTCCTGTTTATATTTTATTTTATTTTATTTTATTTTATTTTATTTTATTTTATTTTATTTTATGAGTTAGGGGAACTTTTCCAAAGTGAATAATGTTTTAAAATATACACATTTTTAATATTTCATTTGTTTCATAAATGATATAACAACTACCTTTCTCTTTGGGAGATCTGAGCTGACTGAAGTACAGGTGGACATCTTCGACTCTGTGGGGAATAATGTGACATTTCAACTTCAGAGCCATACTATTCTACAAACTGAGGTTGTTCAGACTAGGGGCCAGCCGTCTTGACTTCAAATTTCTGTTTCAGAATTGTTTGTATGTAAGATTTTGGCACTTTGTTCTATGCTTAGGAATATGATGCAATGCTATTAAAAAGTACTAGAAACATTCCCATCAATTTCAATTGACATTGCATCAGAACAGAAGATAATAAAGTACTCACTGGTTTCGTTTTTCACTCTACAGGTTCTTAAGGTTACTTAATTTTTTAGAGCTTGAATAAATCATCAGACAGGAAGAAAGTATCTCTAATGTTAATGTCAGCTGCAGAATAGCTTTGTTAGCAAAGTGTACAGTAGCATTCTTGTTCATGGTGGGGTGGACACATCATTGAATTGAGCAAAGAAAAACTGGTAATAACAGTTCTTGTTTTCTAAATATATAATTAAATCTGGAGTAGTGGAATAGGTTCTCCCAGGCAAGTAAATAGATGAGAAAGCACCTCATAGTCAACAGATATCTCAGTGAACCTCCTGCTTCTAAAATTTACAGAAAGCAATAATTCCAAAATCCTTACTGTGCTTTCTGTGTCACGTGCAAAATTCACTTCCCTGCAATACTGACAAAACAATTGAGGTACGTCACAGTTAATGATTCAAAAATTAAGAATCTGATCTTGTAATAGACATGGCCTAGGAAATGCAAATGGAAGACCCTTAGCATTACAAAGGTAGAGACTCTAAAGGCACTATGCAGCATTGCCCTAGCAAGCTCTGTTTTTCTGTCATATGCTGCCTCCCTCCCATTTATATTGTATCTGCTGCAAACACATGGTTATGTCAGCCAGGTGGCCACAGATTCCATTATAACATTATAACAACAATGTTATAACATTATTCCATTATAACAATAGTCATAACAATTAACAGAAAACCTAATGATTATCTTTTTTCTTGCTGTCCTGCTGCATCCTGCTTGCTTTATTTCTGCTCGTGTAAAGAGTACTACATGTAGTATCAAACTGATCACAGCAATTCGTAATAAACACCACTATTATCCTTTGAGTGGAAGTTTTCTTCTAAAGCACAAAATCATGTCTGCTAGTGAATGGATATCTAAGATACAAGTTTACTGAGATTAACATCTTTGTATTCTTCTAAGACCTTTCTTCCAAGCAAAACAGTGTACAAAGTACCTTCCAAGGTCAAGTTCAATAGCAGGAAATCTCCAGCTGACAAAGGTATATAGGATAACTGATATGGGCTCATGCTGGAGAATGAGAATCTGCAATGAGTGAACATCCACCTGCAGGTTTTCTCTCTGAAGCATTAATACAGGACCACAGGAAGCTTCTGTTGTTTCAGCTTCTCAGGAATTATAGGCTGTTTCTGTGCCTTGGTGGTACATTAAACAGAGACTGAGCAATGCAGATGCATATGAAGAGCCTCCTTCCAACATGCTGAGCAGTTAAGGGACATTGGCACCTGACAGGGTTGGGCCTCAAAGGAAGACATCCCTATAGCTTTTCTAAACTTGGATATTTTCTGAAATAGATGTTATGGAATAGCTATTCTAAAAAGCTTTATATCAATATCTTTTTGTCTCAGAAGAAAATTGTGTATGCATAAGAGTTTGAAAAGGGGGGTTGGGGAGCTCAGAAGCCCAATAAACATTTTGTGCTGTGGCCAAATTTCTTTCAGTATTTATATTCTGGTTTAAAAATATGGAGAAAATGTAGGCAAATCCACAAGTCAGTACAGCTTACAGGGGTACTTCTCTTTGCTTTGCTGATGGCAGAAAAATCCCCCACCTCCTGGTCTTCTGGAGGATCCAGTCTGCCTCCTTCTACCTGAGCACTGAGCTGCTTCTGACACTTTGGACCCCTTCCCTCCACCAGCTTCCAGCCAAGGTCTGATAAGTACAGGGAGTACTATGTTCCAGAGTAACATAATCCAGATGTGTGTGCTTGAGCACAGAAACAGTCACACGTGAAAGTCTGAGAAGATTTGTGCTTTTGCTCATCAGTGACCAGACCTACTTCCATATCAAGCTGTGGCATTCTTTTTTCTACTCATTAGCCAAGTAAGACCAGCAAGACATGTCTTTTCTTTGGGTCTGATCTAAAGTCAACTGAAGTCAATAGGAACAACCCCCAATCCCCACCCAGTTTCACTTTGACTAATGCTTAACTTGTAGGTTTTTAACTAAAATAAACCAAAAACTGAAAACAATTATATGATGTATTAAATCTCTGCCTGTCTGTGACTCCCTTCTCCCACTCAAAAATTCCCAGTTCAATGGGTTAAGGTGGATTTTGAGAAATCACTTTTAATGATTTTTATCAATTGCATTCAGTGCATAGAAAGGTTACAATGTACAGAAGTGTTACAATTTACAGAATGCTCTTTAACAGAATTACAATTAAAGACACTTCTAAACCTCATGCATCATTTGTTAATTTATTTTAACTACTTTTTCCAGTGCCATATTACCTTGGCCCTTTGATATTTTAGATTGGAGAGAAGGAACAGCTTTGTAGCAACACTGACTAGCAGAGAGTCTCACTAGGGTAACACTGCAGTGCAGATGAATTATGAAAACAGATGGTGGCTAATGGCAGCTGAATTAAAAATAGCACTGTTATTAATCTAGAGGCATTTCTGCAGAACTCTTTACCCATAGATCTCCAAGCATTTTATAGACAGATTTTTAAACTGAGGACTCTATTTTGCCTTTCAGTCGCAACAAAACCAGAGCACAGTCCTGGCACCCGTAGGTAGCAGTCTGTGCTCCATCTGTTGTGCTCTACATCAAGCCAGCTCTGCTGGCTTTTGCCAGCAGGTGAGATGGTGGTATCATATGTTGAGAAACGTATGTTTTACAGGAGCATGAGCCCCTACCACACTATTCAAGAAGCAGAAGGACTTTGGGGAAAGTGTTGTTCCCATAAGCCAGAGAAATACTTTCTCTCCTTTTCAGACGAGCAGAAGACCCATATTCTTTCCCTTAGCATTGTTCAGCAAGCTTCATGAAGAATGGCAGTGATTGTACTCGATGATCCTTGTGGGTTCCTTCCAGCTCCTGATATTCTGTGATTCAAAGAGACTGTGTCTGAGCGAAAAGACTGCACTGGTGGGTTGGGTGGCTAGCTGGGTGCATTGATCTGAACTTCCATGAGGTGTTAAACCTCCACTGATTGCAACTCTAGGAGATATCTGCCTAGAGCCTTAGGAGGTACACTCAAAATTAATGAAAAAATGCTGAAATATTAGCTTTAGTAGCCTGGTGCCAGGTACAAGATCTCTAGACTTGCACTGTTGTGAAAAACTATGAGAATTAAAGGTCATGTGTGAAACAAGGGAGGGTCTTATACCTCTATATCCGTAAACATAACAGGATGACATTGATTACACTATAGTCTGTACATTCTAAACAAACGCAGGGGCAGAAGCAGAAAAGCCAAAATTCAGATTCTGAAAATGAGAAGTGACAAAATGAAATTCACTATTATGTTATAGAAGCAGCCTGGGTAGTCACTAAAACTAAGACACTTTTAGAGCTAAATAAATAGGTATTGTCCAGAGGACAGGAAAGATCACAATTATTTTTCTGAGGAGCCAATAGAAACTTTCTATCCATTTGCAATTTGACTTCAGACATCCATTTTACAATCTTCTTTTTCCTTGGTATACCCTGTACTAAATGCAGAACTGGTGTAGTGCAGATAATGGTGTTTTCTTCTACCTCTAACCAAATTCTAGAATGTGAAAGAAAAAAAAACTAAAATAAGTCTGCTTATTGCTGTTAAACTAGTACAGAGATAAGAAGCAATTATATCAGATAGTTGTTCTGCCTTTAGAAAGAGAATATTTAAATTTTTACTCAGCCATTTACCTCTCTCCTTGGTAAAAATAATTACTTTAACTTGCAAACGTAAAAACTTGCTCTCTTAAAGATCACGAACAAACTAAAAAAATTACCGAAAAGTCAATAAAAATGTACAAAAATATGAACAAAATAAAATAAATTCTACACTCGGGAAGGTTAAAATCCTGCAGTTCAACGTGAATATATTTCACTAATGCTGGTAAGAATTAGAAAACAAAACTCCTGATGTTTTCACTCTAAGACTTCTGTAATGCTTTTGGGTTTTGAATTGTTGCTTTCACTGTCTTTCTGCTCATACTTAAACACTTCTGTCAAGCCAGCAACATAAAGTCAAGGGACATACTATTTTACTGTACTTGTGTTGTGCTTTTGTATTAGTGAAATCTTTCCCAAGCAGCTGGTGTGATTAGATTCAAAGCTTTTAACTGGTTCACAAGTGACTGTGATCACAAATACTACCTTTCAGTTCAGGTGTTTTGGACAGTAACCAGACTGCAATTTCTTTTAACCCTTCACCAAGGGCAGTATTGGAACAGAAATTTTACAAAAGACCATCTGTGCAGCCTCCTTCTTTATTTTCTGCTACTTCAAATGTTGGGATATTTTTTTTAAAATCACCTGTAAAACAATCAGAAAATGGGCCATGGCTTGCTGTTGCTTAAATGGTGCCAAACCTGTCTTCTTCAACCTAGCTGTCTTGCAAAGCTTTAAATTATGCAAACAAACAAAAACACTGGCATACCCCTTTCAGATTTTTTTTTTTTTTCTGAACCATGGCAGAGTTCATTTCTACTCCAGGAGAGTTACAAAGCTGCTATGTTTGAAATTCAGTCATTAGCAGCCCATCTTTCACACGACTAATATTAGCAGTGCTGTCAACACAGGTTACAGATCCTGCTAAGGAAACAAGGACTGAGTTCCTCTCCCTGCCCCTCCGTCTGCCCGCAAGTCCACTAGACCATTGCAAGTTCTAAATGAACAGTTCTGTGCTTCTGCTCAAACTGAATATCTATGTGTTTCTTGGCCTGTTGTAAGATTGTTGGTATTCAAGGTACACAGTAAAACTGAAGACGGTTTATACACAAGGCTCTTCATCAAGACATCCTAGACCAGACTTTCATAGAAATTGTGAGTGCTCAGTGAATTCAACAATGCTTACTTGAAGTTCTGAAAGAGAAAACACAGTATTTTATGTAGCCAGTTGCTGGAAATGTGTTTTATATTTTTTTCTGATGAAGTTCTGCATATCAGATATATTTACTGTACTGATAAGTCTGAAGCAGGAACAAAATTACAAGTCCCCGGAGTATTCAGAAATCATGAGCCAGGAGTATAAGACTGGTTTAAATTACAGAAATGAAATGTGCATATACTTACTTTGTCTCCATGGTTTTTGTTTGTTTGTTTGTTTGTTTTTAGGCCATGTAGCACAGTGAGTTAATATTTTTTTAGTTTTCTCTACATATGCCAGCACTAGAAGTTTAAGATTTTAGGTGAAATCTGAAATTCCCATGCAATAAAGACTCCAGGAACTGGAATTTAAAGGAAAACCAGTGACTGTGAGACTCAGCAATGATATTTGTATAGTTCTGTGGGCCATTTTGCCTTCCTGAAGAACATGATCACTGCCATACTAGTTCACACCACAGGTGTTTCACACGGGTTGCTCCTGGGTGTTTAGCGAAATAGTATAAAAATTAGGTACATATAAAAGAATCCTTCTGACTTCCTATTATCTTGTATCTTTGGCTAAAGATAAACAAACAAACAAACAAAACATTTAATCTATAAATCCTGTGGTAGTGAGTTCCATAATTGAATTACATACTCTTTTCAGAAGTAATTCTGTGTTTGTAATGTTATTCCATCATGCCACTTGCTTTTCTTGAGCTTGTGTATTGCAAGTAATAGTGGCCAACCACTCTGTGTTTGAGTTGTCCCCACTATGTGTGGTTTTAATCTTCTATCCCTTCTTAGTTGTGGCTGGCTAGCTCCTGGTTTAACTCATACCTCTGGAGATTCATCCTTAAGAGACCTTACTCCATGGGAATATTAATGTTTATTGGTACTCTGATGTATTCACCATAATTCCTCAAAAATCATTCATCCCAAAGGCACAGGCACTGCAGCTTCAGTCCCTTGTAAAGAATTTGATGAGTTGTGAAGATCTGATAGCCAGGAAACTGCATTTGTGCACCACAGTAATTTTTCAGGACTGGAAAGTAGCTGCAATTGACTGCAGATAGATTCTGAAGTGACTCTATTTTTTTATTTTTATATTCCCTCCTTTCCTCCTCCTCCAAAAATAGTTGGGAATAGTGTCAGCTACCCAGGCAATAGAAGACATCAATAACTACTTTACCTATCTTGTTGTTTCAGTGACTTGTGACAGAGGACTTGGATGCCACTTAGTCAATACCCTAATGGAGATGCCTGTTAAAAATACACTGTTATCTGGTTGGTAGATAAAGAAGATAAAAGAGGAATGTACAATGGAAAATGTTACAACGAATCAAAATGGTGGCATTCTGCAATGCCTCAGAGTAAATGAATACGCATGAATTGGAACAATAGAGAATAAAGCCCAACATTTTTAGCAAGCCCTGAGCTACTAGAGACTTGCATGTTTGGTTGCAGTACTACTGCATCAGTTCTTCCATTTTTTTTCTGTTCTCATTCAGTGTACAAGTGAACTTATGATGGTGTTCTTTCCTCACTTACCTCCTTTGTTAGACTGAGAAAATCCTATCAAAATAGAGGAAAAAGCAGTTAATTCTGCTAGTTTTCTGCATGCCACTTTTATAGAGATCTACATTATGGAAGCAGGGATGGCAGTGAGGTGATGGCATGTTTCTGTTGTATTAGTTGGGGTCACCAGAGTGTAAACCATGCTGCTTTCTCCTCATCAGTCCCCAAGAACTTGGAGTAAATTATTTGGAGGAGCAAACATGAATGGAATTAGCTCCATTCTTGTCCCAAGTACTTACCATTCAGTATTCAAGAGTCAGGCAGTTTGGTTCCTCACTGATACTCTTGTCCAAGCTGGACCTCCACAGGCATAAGACCCAGCAGACTTGTTTCTCTCTCTACACAGAAGCTCTGGAAGAAACCAGGGAATCTTCTTGAGATGATCATCACCATCTTAGCTCTGAAACTTGTACTCCACATTCTCTCTCAGCCTGGCATCCTTCACGTGCTATTGCCAATGACTGGTGCTGTCCCTTTTCTTCCTATCCAGTACCCATTCCCTCAACTGTTCAGATGCCTGTGTCCAATTTCTTTGCCTTCATGCTTCTTACCCTGCATTGTGCCAAAGTTTCTATTTCATTTTTTTCCCTCCCCTCAGTTTCCTATTACCGCCTTGCATTCATTCCCAGTTGTCTTCATTTAAAGATCCTAAAAAAAGTTGAAATGAAATATGATATAAGCCGAACAAAATTTCTTAAGCTAGATATAACTAGTAGGAGATTCCTACAGCTGCCTCAGTCAGTTTAATTTGGTTGAATGTCATTCTTTCTTTCCACAGTTTCTTTAAACAGTGAACAATTTGGATCAGAAGTTGTGTCTCAGTTGTGTCTCATTATGAAATAAGTGATATAATGAGGCCAAAGTTCAAAATGTTGTGCAGTCCTGATATAAATGACCATAAAGGTCAAGATTCTTGTTCTGAATGGATGACAGCAGATGTAGATTCTGTATAGTTTTATGGTGTCAAAAGAAAAAGCTATGTTTCTGCAGTTCTGCATGGGGCTTCCAGCACAACTAGGGGTGTGGCTGGATCCCGTGTAATGTTGCCTATATGGCAATGTACTTCCTTTACAGTTGGGTACCTTATTTTCATAAGAAGTGGTTGAAAAATGGAACCTTTTCTCAAGGGATTTCTTTTCTTTTTCCTTTTCCTTTTCCTTTTCCTTTTCTTTTTCCTTTTCCTTTTCTTTTTCTTTTTCTTTTTCTTTTTCTTTTTCTTTTTCTTTTTCTTTTTCTTTTTCTTTTTCTTTTTCTTTTTCTTTTTCTTTTTCTTTTTCTTTTCTCTTTCTTTTCTTCTTCTTCTTCTTCTTTTTGAGATGTTAAATTTCTAAAAGTAAGAAACAAAGCAAATAAGTAAAAGTTGAGCAGTTGGTTGAGAATTTGAGTGAAAGATTAATGGGACAGTTTTTCAGAACTAGCCACATGAGAAAAGATTGAGGTCTTGTCTATTTTTAGAGTAGCTGCAATAGTGGCCAGCAACAACAAGTGCACAAGAAATTAAGGATTTGACCTTGACTTGGTTGGAAAAATCCATTTAGTTGCATTACAAAATAACAATACAATTTTGTTCAGACATGGTGCAATAATATTAGCATAACATTTTTATTATCATTATTATATTTATCTATTTATTGCTTTTTCCTGATTATGGGCACTCTTTTAGTCAATGAACAAATGAAGCTGCACAGTGATCAGATAAAAATTCTCTTTGTTCTAATTTTACTGTTGTTACGCACTTTTTACAGCTATATTTCTTGACTATAGCAAAACTGATAAATGTATTGTAGGAGTCTCTATTTGATTACCAAATCCCAGTCAGGCAGAGTCAGGTCACAAACCTCCAATGGACAGATATGTGTGAGTTTTTCAATCAAATCTGACAGAAATTAATTTGAGGCTAACATTTCCCTTTGAGATGCCTTCTGTGTTTGCTTGTGCACACAATACAAGCTTTTTCCTGCTGGAAGTTCTTAAAGAGGACCCTGATTTTAAGGGAATAGCTTTTCCCTTGCTGAATAGTAATAGGATTTGATATTATATAGGACAACATCTTTGAAACTTTGATTATCCCACCAGAGAAAATACTTTCATGTAAACAGGTTAAAGCCATGACATTCTTTTTTTCTGACTCTGAAGACATTTATCTTGTGGCTTTATTCTGCTTCAGATATTTTATTTTATTTCTATAACATCAAATGTTAACATTATTCAGTTGCTATTGTTTTCTTTGATGTCTCTATAGCAGGCGCTTATTGAACTGTGGCAAAACAGAGATAAAGGCACATGCAGGTGGGTGGGTGAGGCTTTGGGAATAGACAAACTATTAGACAAGGGTGATATTCTAATACAAGAGAAGTATCTAGATTTAAAATGTATGCTGTATCAAACAACCCTGCTCTATGCTTGCTTTGGCATCCAGGCTGTCTTTCCGTGCTGTCCGTCAGAGCTGTGGCCGTTGCCCTGGCCCAGGCTACCTCCTTCTCCTCCCCGGAGCAGGCCTGATGGTAACATAAGGGGTTCTCCATTTTAGCAATAGGAAAAGAGATGCCCCAGAGGCAGACCATGATCCTCTTCTTCTTACTATCACCTGCACCTTTTTTATTATCCCCCCAAAACCTTGGAACATAGCAGAGTGAGATCAGAGGAGGTCTGTGGGTCCCAGAAAGGAAGAGCTTTGAGGAGTATAGTGGTCCTTTAGCTTACATGATAAAAGATAGGTAGGGACAGTTTTTTTCCTGAAGTGGAATGGCTTGGGAAAGTAGTTGAAAGAGAGACTGTACTGGGTAGAGGGGGCTGTACCCTTAAACACATGGGGCAGAGAGTATAAAGGCCTTTAATACCATCCTGTTATGCAGCATGAGGTGCTGTCTCAAAGTGAAAAGTTCCTGTCCTCAGTGAGACAAAGTGAGATTTGCTGGAGGTAAGAGGCTGCGAAAGAAAGCAGAGAAGTCCCTTCACAGTCTCCCAGGTCCCACTGACCCATTGCACATGAAGAGGGCATCACAATATCTGGTGGTACTATGTTTTCATAATGATTACTGTTAAACATGCTAATGATACTGATCATTGCTAGTTGTATATGGCTAGATGCAGAAAATCTACTATCCTAAAGGTTAACACACTAATAGCATATAGGTTGGTGGTGATGAATCCCAATGGATCCTGAATTTCTAGATTCTTTCCAGCTACTTCTTCCTTCCTTTCCTATGCATGAGACAGAGAATAACAACAGCCCAGCAGATCAACAGAAAAGTGGTATACAATATTTTAATGATGGGACTTGATTTTCCAGTTCTTATTCTGAGCAAGCAGGCTGTTCTTTGCTGTGGTCCACTGCAAGAAATGAAAACGTACAAAGGTAAATCCCTCTTTGTTTTGACCCATGATGCTTTGGCCATATGAGCTAACAGGAAGGAGCTGAGGTACTGGTGGAAAGCAAGGCACAGGGTCCTGAGCAAGGGGTCCTGCTAAGGGACCAGCCCTGTAAATGAGTGAGGTGGCAGCCTTACTATGCAGAAGTGTGACACAGGTCATGGCTCTGTCAAACCTGAGAGCAGAGCATTTCATCCTATCCACAGAGACTTCTGGAGGCTGGTGTTTGTGGCATCTCTTTCCAGCTCTCCACAGAGTCCTCCAACAGACACTAGGGGAGCTAAGATGCTATGCTAGATGTTTCTAATGTGAAGAAGGGAAGGGGAACATGGAAAAGACTTCCAAGAAATAATCTGCAAGGAATTTCAATAAATCGTTTTTTACAATTTTAAACAGTGAGGGTATAAAATCTCATCTTAGTGTCAAGTTGTCACATATGCAATAAATACTAGCTTAATATGTATTCAGTCAGTGTCTGCAGCTGTCCCAAATGGCCTTCTCTCTGAAGTCTTACAATGTTTTTACCATGGTCCAGAGAAGCATCTCTAACAATCAGAAAGGTCTTCCTAAAATAAACACAGGGAGCTGTTAACCTTAGCTCAAAGAATCTATGCTCTTAAACTGATCTGCTGCCCTTGATCTGTGAAGGAACTTGTACTGATATAATGGGCCATTAGGAAAATTGAAATTCTTAAAGGGACTGCTGAGAGCTAGTTCAGGTCCTAAACTTTTGGAGAGGGAGTGAATGTATTTTTTACAGTGATTATAAAACCTAATGATTTTATGTAACAGTAACTCCATGGTGTGAATTCTTATCATTCTCCTCTCAGTGTTTTTAGTCCAAGAACTGAAGCATTGTGTACTAAGATTGGGACAAGAAACTGAATGAAGATAAAAGAGTAGTATATTTTTAAT
>VXAA01003753.1:405687-420075 GCA_013399115.1 Anseranas semipalmata | reverse complement strand
TAAGGGAGAGAGGCATCTGCTTAGGAGTCGGGGATCTAATGAATATGTAGTGTGTAGGAAATGTGTACTTTCAATGGCACTACCCACCTCTCCTGCCACATTCACATGCACTCTTTTTTTTTGGTCTTTGATGTTGCTGTCACTCCATGGTCTCATGTTGAACTGGGAGGAGTGGCTATGCAAGATGAATCGTTTACAGCTTGAATAAATGAAAGTAAATATATCAGTGAATAAGAAGTTAATCGTCACGTAAACACTGTGAAAGTACCTGCTTTTCCCCATTGGTGTGGTAAGAGCATTACTGCTTCAAAGAGTCACTGCTGTGACTGATTAATAAATTCTTATAATTTAATGAACAGAAAAAGGTGCCTTATTTTTGATGTTTCTGCTGTCCTTCTCAATGGCATGTTCTAAATTTTGCCAATGATTTTGCAAAAATTTGGAAAAAGACCATTCCTTTCATTGTTAGAATCTGCTCATTCATATTTCTTGGCTGCCTTGCTTGGATGTTATTGGTTCAATCAAATACTGTCTACTTTTTGCATGATGTAAATCTCTGTTATTGTCTTTGTTATATCCAATAAGGAGATGGTTTAAAAAGCTCGTTGTCCCAGACACTGCAGAAGAAACCATGAAATGTGATGAATGTGGCCTTATTAGACTGTGGTAGCTAATAACACACCTGGGAAGTATATTCTTAAACCTTACCCAGCCAATGTCACCTTTTCTTGCTAATCCATCTCACCTCCTGGCAGGTTTTCCCACCACAATTCTATTTCACCTGGGAGAGGCCAAACATTAGTTTGTCATCTGACTAACTAGGTTCCAGCATCATTGCTGTAATCACCTCCCATCATTTTACATAACACTAGAGGAAGACTCTGGCCCTTTACTACAGACACAGGAGGAACCACAGCCCCATTTCCAAGACTTTTTTAGGAGATGCCTTCCATCTGATATAAATTCTTCTTTAATCAGGAACTTGGAATAATGAACAATTGCCCTCCTTGAGACACAAAAAGCAGTTTTCAACCAAACCAGATTGTTAGATGTAGCAGGAAAGGGGGAGAATTTCTCCCCACCTTCCCAAAGATACAAAGTGTGACAACAAGCCTCTTTTCTCTGTAATAACAGAAAGAAAGAAAATTCTTTTGCAGAAATTGTCTTTAAACAGTGCAGAATAGTGCTGTGGGAGCCGGCTGCATAGGAATGGATAAAATGGAGATTATGCTCAGGCCCTGTTCCCGCAACTGAGACACAGAAGTATCTTCTTTTCCCAAATTTCCCTTTCAGGATATAGCTGAGTGCTTATGAAGGGAAGGAATTGCAGTCCCTCAAGTGAGTATGTCCTAGTAGTCTAGTTTTTGGAAAAGCAGAGCTGTGGGGGAGTGCAAGGCACCCAGAAATTATGCATTAATAAAATCCGGAGGAGCTGAAATTAGAAGCAGCGCTTTTTTTTTTTTTTTTTTAAAGAATTCCCTGCAAATAGCAAAAATGATTGACCAGAATGGACTTGCAGAGAGAGAGCCTGTATTCCATTAGTGCCTCTTAATACAAAACAATTATTTTGGAATTAGCATAAATGAGAACAGAATTGTGCTCATACGGAAAAACCCATTCACATATCCATGAAAATCAAGATGCAAAATGCAATATAGTGCCTGGTTGGCAGAGATGGATAGAGAGAGGGAGGGAGAGAGGAAGAGCCATTGACAGCTTAGAATTAGGCTTGTTTATCTTCAAAGAGTGCAACCCCGAGCCTTGCGTGTTTAACCTGTTCAGCACTGGTGAGTAAAGGGCCTATGCTGCGAGGTACAACAGCTTGCTCTGACAGAGCTGTGCATCCATCACTCCAGAAAAGAGGAAAAATAGTCCCCCTAGTGTACCAAGGCTGTAAGAAGCAGGAGGATCTTGTTCAATTCACTAAAGCTGCTGCAAGTTCTGCTATGGCATTTGAGCAACTGCGGAAAGATGTTGTAGTAAAACTCTGTGTTCTGTGGACCGCAAGGTTTGCAGTTTTTGAGGCAGGGAAACATAAACAGTCATAAATAAGGAGCAGAAAAAAATAAATGTGTGTTTTAACACATCTTAGCTATGAAGTAATTGGGTTTTACACTGCTGTGTAATTCTAAATCTTGCTGTTCTTACCCGGGAAATATATATTCTCCTGGAAGAAAGAAGAGACACTGTTATATACAATAATACTGTTTTCACAAGTTCTTAGCTCTGTACCTGAGAGCTAAAATCAAGCACATTATTCTATCCAAAAGTAGTTTTAATTTTTATTGTTTCAATTAACCAGAAGAAGCATACTGCAAATAGCTGAAAAAAGTAATCAGTCTGAAAGAGAGCAAGTAGTCAGTGTCACTGGGGACCAGCACGTTTCCTGGATTCCAGAGATCCACTGTGCAACTCAAAACACAGTCTTTGGACCTTTTTGAACTTGCAGTCTCACAAATTAAGTCATAATCGAGCCTCCTCCATTTGTAAACCTTGACCATTATCCTTCTCCTAATAGTTTTAGGGCCAACGGTGCAAGCCGGGCCCATTGTAGACATAAGGTCTACATGCTCTGACATCATAGCCATCTTCCTCTTGGGTGTGCTGAGGGACTTTCGTTGATAAAGACTTTCAAAGGAGGTGAGAACTTCTCTGCTAGGGATGCAGCACAGCTGGTGGGGATGCAATATTTGACATGCTGTCCTTCAACAGTTTTTCTCGAGCCAGCAGCATGAGTGTGAGCTCAGCCTGCTGAGCTCCCCTTTGCACTCTGCTCTCCACCCCAGCCTGCCCTGGGGCAGATTACGAGCCACTTCGTTCCCTCACCTTTCTGATTGCTGATGGGAGAGCTAAATCACCTTTCGAGGAGAAAAGCAAGGGTGTGTTTGGGGGGTAGGGAGACAATTCCTCAGTATAAATAATAATAATAAAAAAATACAGTCTTTAGCTGACAGTTCTTACAGGATGGCCAGTGGAGGTCCCAAAGGATGAGTGATGCCTGTGACACATGCAGGAGCATTGGCTGGCCAGGCATTTTTGTGGATTTTACACAGTAGATTGGCATTTCCCTGGAGAACGGGTTAATGATGGTAAAAGGAGAGGCAGCACAGCTTCTCCTGGGAGGAAGGAGCTCTTATAGATCTGCATGAGGGTGCACGAGAGGCTGGCTGGTTCGTTGGTGCACAAGGGCACAGCTGACCTGTGTGCGTGCATGTGTTTGTATACGCAGCACTGTGCTTAGTTGGGTGCTGCAACGTGTGTCTATGTTAGTGTCTTTGTTAATTAAAACCCCACAGAAGTAATTGTGAGGTTGGGTTGCTCAGAGAAGTTAAGGAAATTTGAATAGTGCTTGCGCATATCTGTTGCAAAAAGGTTCCTTTTGGAAAGAAACTATAAAATAAACATCTTTTAACTTCCCTTTCAGATTTCTGTACAGTATTTGCCTTCAGCTTGTCTGTTTTTCCGGAGACAGCCAACCCAGTCTCCTCTACTCACCCCCCTTCATTTACCAACTGCATTTTGGGTTGCTTATGATGATATGGATGTTGATTGTGGCCTTCACAAGACCGCTTGGTTTTTCCACAGAATCGTCCTGAGGGACGAAACCGCAGCAAATTCTCAGCTGACCAAAAGGCAGCCCAAGATATTCATTCAGTGTATTTTCTTCCATGAGTAAGAAGCAGATAAGATTTCAGCACAAATGGTGCATTTTAATTATGTTTATAAGTGAAATGCAGAGCAGATGTTGAAAGCACCATTTCAAGTATTCCTTCCTCATCCCAGAGGCAGAGTTTCAGTGTTAATATTGCATCCCTCTCTAAAAAATGCTTGATTTGAAAAACTTTTTAAGCTAAAATATCTTGTTGGCCTAGGAGCACTTCTGGCTCCCTGTGCATCTAAGCATGAATTCTTTTCTTGTTTCTGATTTTCAAAATATGTACCAAAACTTCCTTTCTTAACTTTTTCCTTAACAGTTAAAAAAAAATTATTATAAAGACTAGAAGAGTGCAAAATAAAATTGATATACCCTGCCCATCTCACTCCCCTCAACATAAATTCTCTCTCTCCTTTACATGCATGTGCGCATACACACACACATATACACATACACATATGTTGCATCATATTCTAAGCATTCCTGGATGCTGGATCTTAAAATTATATTGTAAGAACTATTAGACAGGCAAATGCTGCGCTTACAATTGGGATATTGTTGATATTATCACATTTCTTGGTTATCACATGCTAAGATCAATATTGTCAATACCTTTAAAAAAAGAGATAACTTCAAAATATTGTCAGAAACTTATTTAAAATGGAAGGGGTGCATTATATAATGCTCAGAGACCGGGCTTCTTTTTTTCTGCATTTTTGCTTCTGACAGTCTTTGAAAACCTGCTTGTTTGCACTAGTAACATAAATGCAATTTTAGCAGGGCAGAAAAATTCACTAATATTTATATAAAGCTGTGATGCAGCAAAAATGATATGGGCTGTTATTCTAACCTATTGCCAGAGGACTGCATTGATCTTCGAAGGGTTAAAGTGCTACCGGGTTACATTAATGTCACCCTTCAGCAATCACTGGCCAATAACATATCAGCAATCAATGCTGTGGCGTGTTGTTCACGACACTCAGTTTTTGGAGACAAGTGGCTGATGTATTTTGACAAGAAGAAAAAAATAGTCTTGGAAATTCTTGCAAATCTTAACTCAGTGAGGAAGATATTTGAAACAAACTGCTTCCATTAGAAAAAATGGTAATGTTTGCCATCATAAGTAACAACATTTTATGTCAGTTCAGTGGAGCAGTGAATGAACCAAAACTCTGCTAACCTTCAAAATGGAAAGGATTCTGTAAGTAGGATTTACATAGTCTGAATATTTTATATTTTGAGTGCTCATCACAGCTTGCATAAACTAATACTTAAATATATATTTCCAATAAAGAAAACGTTTGACTTCTGGTGAAGTAAAGCAACAAGACACATTTTGGGTTGTGAGCACTGACGCAGGTTCTGCAGCCCCTGCTCCTTGCTCTCTTGTTGGTAATTTTCTTCTACCAAGTTCTCCTAATTTGTGCATGTATGAAAAAGGCAGTGCAAGGCTGTTCATTTTGACACAAAAGAAACTTACAGAAAAAAAAAAATCAGGAACTCAAACAGCCATAAAGTAGAAGTACAGAGGGGAAAATAAAAATCAGAGGCTGTGAGAGGACACAAGGGGTTAAAGTCCTGACCACTGTCTGCATATATAAAATTATATCACCTTATCTGAAAAGTTTAGGCTCAAAAGAAAAGCCTCGTCTTAAAATGCCTTTTAGGTTTATTAAATCTTTAGGCTGAAGATTACAGCAAGTGTTTTGTCTTTGGTGAGTAGCTGTTTGTCTCACTTTATTTACTTGGTATTGGGTATTTGTCAATGTCATTTCATATCTGCAGAAAATTCATACGTTATATGGAAGTATGTATGTGTGTGAGTGTGCTGAAGGTCACATGACTGTTTCATCCTATTTGGTGGAGCAGCTTGACTTTTTTTCCCTTGCTTTTGGTGATGGTTGTGAGTGCAGAAGTTGATTGACAGATGCATGCCAGAAACCCCCATTCTCCTTTTCAAAGACTACATATGATGGATTGCGATCTTTCAGCTCAGCAGGACACAGGGACCATGCAAGCTGTAATTGGTCAGGTATGGAGTCAGCCATTTCTCAACTCCCCTTTTATTTTTTTTTTTTTTCACAAGGGTCTAACCATATGATTCACATAATTCATATTTACAGTACCATCTTTCTATCTGTATCTTCAGCTACCAGCGAGTGTAGTACTGAAAGTGAGAAAGGCAAAAGAACCACAATAATCTGGCCAGGGAATCATGAGTTAAACCTGAAATACCATGCTTTTCTTTTAATAGACCCGGTTTATAATTTGGTCTGATCTTTGACAAATCAAGCTATTTATTAATTTACCTCTGTATTTTGTTTAAATGTGCTGAAGTAGAAGAACTGAAGAGTGAAAGTGTTATGTTTGCTGGGCAGTTGCTTTCTATTTCTGATGCTGTTCATTATTCCTATATTGACTGTATTTCTATACTATAGGCTGTGGATTTTTTTTTCTTTTTCTCTTTCTCTCTTTCTTTCTTTTTTTTTTCTTTCTTTCTTTTTTTCTTCTTTTACTCCTAACCTAGATGATGTGTGATTGAGCTTGGTAAATGTAGTAGTCTTTGCTGCTGCGGAGGGGCAGCCTGCAAATTAAACACTGCCACAATCTGAAAGGTCCAGGTGGTCTGCTCGTGCTTCCTAATGCAATCCAGCACAACAGCTTTAATAAACAGCTCTATTTAGTTCTCCCTCCCTGTATCCAGGGAAGGGAACTGGTCTGGGGCTGCTGTGATGAAATGCCAGAAGAATATCTCTCAAAGGCCTCACAAGCTGATTTTTAGAGCTTTTCCGTTTTGTCGTCTTTGTCTTCCAAATGGGTCAGTGAGTCCTTCTCTTTCTGTTTTGTGATTTCTGATAAGTCTGTAGTTTTTATGTGTGTCTTGTAACTGTGCTGTTTTGAGCTTAGCCAGAAGAGAGAAGAATCATTGTCTTTTCGTTTGCTTCGAATAATAACCTGGAGTGGGGACAGAAATTAAATTATTTTCTCCTGTTGTACACGGAAGGCTGTTTTCCTATGAATGCAGACGGAGTCGGAAGAGGGTGTCTGTTTTTCTTTTTTTCTAACAAAATCTTAAGTGTTCAACACTTTCTCATTAACCACTGCCTTGTAAATCAGTCTCTAGCAAAGGGTATTTTTCGAACTCTCAAAAGTTTGTGTTTTTTTGCATATGTTTCCAGTGTAGTGAACGCATGCTGCTGAAGTGATGACATAGTATTTGTATTTCCTATATTTTGATACAATGGTGGAAAAATACGCATCTTGTGCACTGTTTTCAACTAAATTATGGCAAAGCACAGAAGTCCCTTAAAGCACATGGTTTATTAATACCATCGTACACAGTAATGCATTTCTAGGCGGAAAATGTCAAATATGTAATACCATGTTTACCACAGACTTTTATTGCTTTAAATATTTTAAAAATAGAAAATACATTTTTTATTAAAAATCCCCCAAACATTAACAGCTTTCTATTAAGCTGGCTTGTAGCTAAAAAGTGGAGCATGCTTGCTAGTATTACATTGTGTGAAAATATGTATTTTAGAGCGGATTAATTACCTTTTTGTGTAAACTTGTTCAGTCTTAAAGAAAGATATTTAATGATTCTAAAGCAACCACAATGGCAAGGATTTGTGCAAGTACAGTGGACAGAAAATGTACCCTGAAACCTTGATAAATCTCAAAGCTTGTGATATCCCTTTAATGTAACTTTTTCTTTGGCATGTAAGAAAGTGTGAGGTACCTATTTTATATTTAAAGCTTGCTAGCTCTAGGAAAGTGGTTTTGAGGCTGAAAAGCATATGAGCATGTTTTTTCCTGGGTGTAACATTGCATATTCATCAAATAAAAAAAAAAAAAAAGTTCAGTGAATGCCTGGAACAAATGTTTATATCATGTGTTACTTTATTTCATTTCCTAAAAATCAATAACACTTCAAAGAAAAATACATTTAGCTATTTTAGGTGACTAACTTATTTGGTTTATTTTTTATTTTTTT
Source organism: Anseranas semipalmata (assembly GCA_013399115.1). Taxonomy (NCBI): domain Eukaryota; kingdom Metazoa; phylum Chordata; class Aves; order Anseriformes; family Anseranatidae; genus Anseranas; species Anseranas semipalmata. Next base: position 412,423 of record VXAA01003753.1, on the reverse strand, counting down.
TGTTAGAATTTATGGATATTATTGTGCAACTTAATTGTTAGGTGTTTCAAACATTTTTTTTGATCTCTATGCATATTTACATATTGTATGTGTAAGTGGCCCATCCAAAAGTGTTCATAAAAACACAAAATTTTCAAATATGTTTTTGATTTATTGTCCAGTGTTTAGTCATTATTAGCTATTTGTGAAGATAAAACAAAAAGTTAAAAAATCTTTTCTTTTTTTTTTAATTAAAAAATGTATTCTCTAGTTATAGAATCAAAGAGTTACTTAAAACTTGGGAAGCACAGAACAATCAGCATCATTACCATACATTACTGAAAATAGAAATACACGTCCATAACGTACTCTAATACTCAGCTGATAAGACAAAATAATCATCAAAAGACAAACCTTATGCCATGAAATCATTCCACATTGTAAGTCTGTATTTGATATTCATAAATAATAAACATTTGCATATTTGGGATGTGTATATTGCTAGAAGAGACATTCATTTCCAGACACTATTGTTTTAGAAAAAGTTCTTAAGAGTCCTTGTTAACTTTGAAATCTCAGAAATCTAAAACTTTAAATAAATGTTTATCATTTGGCCTTTTTATTTCAGAATCATGCTTTTTCTCCAGCTGTGAGAATGAAATTTTGTTTTGGCTAATCCTGCAGATGTAGCTTTAAATTCCATCTTGTTTGCTTCTAATAGAGTGTGAACTTGACTAATTAAAAATCCAAACTATACATGTGTATCTCTGCTCCAATAGAGATCAGAAACACTAGCAGTTATTTGTAGTTCAAACACTCGTCTGTGTATGACACAAAAGTAATAGCAGGAGCATGCTGATCTAACGGCATTTTCAACACGAAGTACTTGTTCATCATTAAATGCATTTTCCACTTTTTTTTTAATCCTTGATTTCATCTCTCTCCGAGCACCGGTGTCCACAGTGGCTCCCACTGGTGATGGCAATGGTCGGCACAGTGCTGCAATCCTAACCACTACCTAGCACCTGGGTGTACTGGCTCCAAGGTGCAGAACTGCATGTATACCTTCCCCCTGGATTTTTCCTCCCCCAAGCAAGCAATTAAACAGCCAAGTACTCTGAAGAACAACCTCCTTGCCTAGTGTGTCAAGATCTAGAAGCTCATTGCTCATTGTGATTTTGATTCATAACTGGAGTGCTTGGAATGAAACCCCGATCCCTGTCAGCAATAGTCTGTAGCATCCTTCCTTGCACGCTGAACCATAATATCCATTATTTCTGCAAATGCCTTTTGCTTTTAGATAAGCAATTAGATGGATTTTGTGCCACATTCCATATACAGCCTGAGCCCATCTAAATGAACAGGTAATTAAATGCATCATCTAATTATTCCAAATATGCTGTATTTTTCTACCTAGCCTGTTTTCTAAAATTCTGTGCTCCACCTTTTTCTTCTATTCCTCTTTTTCTTTTTCTTTTTTTTTTTTTTTTAATTTATTTATTTTTTTCAGACCTGAGCTTGTGAGTGACAGGTTAGTTCATCAGCATTACAGCCCTCCTGTTTTTGTCTCATCTCATGCAGACAGGTCACTGTGTCCAATCACCCTTCTGGCTCTGCTAGTCCCAGGGGACCCAAGGCCAGCCTGCCATCTTGATCCACCGGCCTGAGGGCCCAGGCTGGCTGCACATTTCTGTGTTCACTGGTTCTTGCAAATATAGTGGGGTGGGGGTGGGGGGGGTGCTTAAATAAGATCTCTCTGAACTGAGAGGAAGTGAGAGGAAGAAAATTAGGTAACCCTCCTCTTCAAATAAGCATGCCTTTGTGATTATTATTACAAGGTTTGACTTTTCTGTCTACATGCTACCCGTGTTTATTTTATGTATTTCAATGGCATCCTCCATGTAACCTCATCATCTGGTAAAAGTTATTTATGCAAGGGTAAATACACACTCTCTGCCCATAGAGAGTTCTGCTCTGAAGCCCAGTTTAGGTGAGTGATACATTGCTCAGCCAAGGTGGGTCTTCCTGTTCTGTGTTTTAGTTTCTTGGGTTTGGGTTTGTTCTTTCTTTTTTCTCCTCCACAATTAATGAGGACAGAGGAGGGGGATAGATGTTTTGGAGATGCCATTCATTTTATAGATCTCTTCGAGAAGTTTGATCTGTTGTCAGTATTGTCTTGTAATGCAGATCACTGCATATCCAGGAGTTTAATTTTTACCAAATGAAAATTGTATCTGTAGTGTTAGTTTGTCTTGAGCAATCGTTAAGTGATTCCTCTTGTAGTAGTAGAGAAGGTCCTTTTCTCCTGGAATACTCATTCCCGTCTCTAATATACAGGAGTGCATATAACTTATGCAAACAGAAAAGAACCATCATACATATAATTTTAAGACCCACTTTTATAATACATGAAGGAGTTAAGCCCTTTCATCTACAGTGTGGGACTAATCCTGTTCTCACTAGCAAGACCAGACCCTTTGCTGTAAGCATGACTACTTGCATAAGTAAGGTCAGAGTACGTGTCCCCTTGTCTGTTTACTCAATGCCCAGCACAGACACGGCTGTCCTTTACAGTCACCAGCGGTTGCTTTCTGCACTTTGAGAAAGTGAAGGAGAGGCTTATGGACAGGTACAAGCTGACTGTTGTTTCCAGCAGTAGAGAGACAGTGTAAACAATAAGAATCATGTTTGAGAAACTTCAAAAAAATTTTTTTTAATATTTATGAACAACCTGGTACTCTGATAATGAAGCATTCCATCTCCACAGAAACGCGCTGTTTTATACGCTCTCCAGCATACTGTGTCCTTAAGAATTATTATTGTAAGGAGATGCAGGAATGTGACTGTAATATTTTACAGTATAAATATTTGTTGTAGAGGAGTTTGGATCTCGTTAATTTAATATATGTAAATTCTTTGGTCCTAGGCCTGGATTCCAGAAAAAGAATGCGTTTCTTCTGTTGACTTTTCTTTTTACAGCAGAAAAGATGGATTTTTATCATTTTCATTCATGCTTAAAAAGATTTTTCCTGTTTTCACACCAAAATCAGCTTATAATTGAAATCAGCCCTCTAAAACCATCTTTAGCCATTTTTCCTTATTGAATTTCTTTATTTTTTCCATTCTGTGTTTCTCTGCTGTCTCATGTGTTAGTTCATCGGTCAGGCCAATTAAGAGGTCAAATCCTTAAAAAGCTGTCATTTACACTCTGTGTATATTCACTATTATTCTGATTGTAAGAGAAAAATAATGTATGTCAGACGACCTTTAAATTGCTGGGCAAGCAACACTTGTCCAGTGATGTAGATTTTTATCTTTTGGCAATGCATTTACATTCAAGTACCTCTGCTGTGTTTCCTAGATTGTAGACCGATAAACTAAATACCAATCTGGGCCACTTTTGTATGTACAGTACATAGAAGTGACTGTGCTGAGCCTCTTATCTTACACTGACCTGTAGCTGTAACAAGACTTTTATTTTTCTTCTCTGATCTGAACTGCAACTCAAATGGGAGAAAATAAAAGGACAATTGAAGACAAATTGTATATAGCATTTTCAACATTAGGGCATGGCAAAATATTCTTGTTCCTGTGATTTACATCTCTCAGTGGCATTTACTTGCAATGCTGCTTCTTTTCCAGAAATTGTAAAAATGGCAGGAAGAACCTCAGACCAGTCAAATCTAAATATATGCATGATTATACCTCATTTAAGTTAACAGGACTTAAGCCTGTACTTAAAAGTTGCTCAGCAAATCACTTAAGTGCGTATAAGAAGTCTGCAGCTGCTGAATCTTTAGGTATGTGAGCAATGCCTGCTGCCTCAAGGTGCACAGCACAGTACTGAGCTCAGTGGGACTCCTCACGTAAATAACACTTTCCAGGATCTGGTCCAACTTTCCTATTGAGTAACTGTCACTGCTAATAAATATAACAAAGCCGGGTGTAAATGCCAGCTAAATAATTGTAATGTAAACTTTTATAATTAGAACTGATGATTAGGATTAAAGATAGTAATTTAAGACATTTTTAGGTTTCAAGGATGTCAGAGCTGTAGGTAAATGGACTATAGCTTCAGGGTTTTTATTTTATCGTTGGCTTTGAAACCTCTGTGATATGTAGGACTATTTCTTCAAAAGAGAAAGATTAGTTGTTGATATTTGATACTGATTCTCTGTTGACTGGAAGTGCTGTTCCACAGGAGAGCTTTATCTAACTGTTAGATCAAAAGAAAATTTTCAAGATCAAGAGATTGTTCTAAATTCCTAGCCATTTCAAAAAGTGGTAGAGGGAGCAAGCTGAAAAAAGAAAGTGGGAGAGGACACCCAAAAAGCTTTATTTCAATCCAAAGTTACATGGTCAATGACATAAATTCAATTTTCGTAAGCTGTTTAAAATAGATTTTGTAGTTACTAAGATAACAAAAGCCTATTATTATTATCAAAGAGTGGTACAATTTGTATGTGCCACACTTTATTATAGTAAATCTAGGTCCAGCAAGTTCTAATGCAGTCTTCCTTTCACTCATATGCATAACAGCAATCGATGTCATTTCCATTTGTGCATATCCTTAAAGTTGAGGAAATGTGTTTTGAGGCTGAGAAGCTTGAAACCTGATCTTACTGTCAGGTGTAGTTGCACAGCTGTCCTATGCCCTTTGCTTGTGCCAGTAAGGATTTACAGGATAAGATGCTGACACCTATTCTTGTCAAAACAGGTGGGTCTGGTCTTGATGGGTTTTCATGCACCACCTTAATGTAAAGCAAATCCAATAATTTGATAAGCAGTGCTGCAAAATCTTACTTGCAAGAATAACTTTTGATTCTGTGACGTTTCCAGTGAGTGTTACATACAACACAGAGAGTGTTACTTGCTCAACACAATCTATTCCCACTGATAACAGGGATGGGGCTCTGAACCCACAGATGAGCTTTGCAAAGAGAAATGGGTCCTTAAGCAAAAGGAAAAAGAAAATCATAGAATCATAGAATCTCCGGAGTTGAAAGGGACCCACAAGAATCACCAAGTCCAACTCCTGGCTCCACACAGGACCACCCCAAAATCAAACCATATTTCTGAGAGTGTTGTCCAACTGCTTCTTGAACTCCAACAGGAGTTCAAGGAGTTCCACAGCTCAGTGCCATGACCACTTCCCTGGGGAGCCTGTCCCAGTGCCCAAGCACCCTCTCAGTGAAGAACCTTTTCCAAACATCCAGCCTGAACCTTCCCTGTCACAGCTTGATGTCATTCCCTCAGGTCCTGTTGCTGTCACCAGAGAAAAGAGACCAGTGCCTGCCCCTCTTCTCCCCTCGTGAGGAATCTGAACTTCATGTTACTTCAGTCACTGATTTCATTAAGTAATTCTTATTTTACAAGTTTGTAGCATTTTCAAGGCTCTCAGACTCATTCGTGTTTAGAAGACACAATCTGGCTGTGTAATGGTGCTTCCAAAAAGGAAACATTATAAAGGCAACAGTAAAAGACAAAAGTGGTTTTTTTTTTGTTTGTTTGTTTTTTTTTTTTGTTATCCCCTGCTACGGAAATAAGAGTTTCAAGCAATAGAAAATAACAGAGCATGAGCTTTTTACAGGCAGATTAGTGAAAATGATGTTAATCGTATTGCGGAACAGCTGCTATTAGACATGCTATAACAGACAATGCTATATCAGAATGTTGTCCTTTTCACCAAATTGTTTACATCTCTAACTACTTTTCTACTTACTGAGCCAACCTGTGAGCTCTAACACAGCTTTTACTTGAGCTTCGCTCACATTTCCCATGCAATGAATAAGGAGAAGTTTTGCTGGAATAAAAAGTCTGATTTTTCAAAAGCCAGTGACTTTAGCCCATGTCTGGAAGTTATGTTTCAAAAAAAATTGCAGCACAGACTAAGACTGAAGCAACAATAGTCATGATTAGCACATTCCAAACCCTGATCTCAAGCTTATGACTTCAAATCACATTTTCTGCCATCAATGGCAAACTAGCAACAGCTTCCATTTATTCATATTATAACAGAGGTGATTAAAGGCTGTAATATTTTTTTTAATTGATAACAACAGAGAACTGTGCCTGATCACTACCGAATCCAGCTTTAAAAATTAAAAAAAGTGTTAAACATGCAAACAGCTCTGACATTGTTTAAGGCAGACACTTCTGAGATGTTGTGGTGATGGCTGTATCTGTTGGTACTAGAACCAGATGCTGCCAAGTGCTGAATGCTTCCAGAGTCCTGGACTTCCCACCAGTTTTGGACTCTGTTCCAGCAAGGTCTGAATGTTTTCAGTAGCCATTGAAGACAGGATTTGGGCCTGAAGGTCCCAAGGGGAAATTTTTCATTTTATATTTTTTCCAGCTCAGACATTGTTAATGAAGAAGAAATGAAAGTCTTCCTGTGAAAATTGTTAAGTTTAAAGTGAAAGAAAATCTAGGAAACCAACAGCTATTGCAGGATTTCTGGCCATAAGTCTTACCTTCCCCTCACTGTGTCCATCCCATTCTGTGTACAAAACGTGCTTCACATTCTTCAAGTGGATTATACAAACCAGAAATAATATCTACAAACAAGAAGCTCTCAGTCTTGTGGAGGAAAGGTTGAAAGTTGTGGCAAATGCAAAAATGGCTTCTAATGTGGAAGAATAAAGCAGAGAACAACAAACTCATTTCACTTAATGTCATTCATGATGATTTATCATTATAGTCAGGGCAAACTGTGGTCTCGGAGCTGAAACAATTTTGTCCATTAAGAGGCACCCTC